>JAXIVJ010010735.1:0-2500 GCA_036785665.1 Chirona hameri | reverse complement strand
CCTGGCCCCCATGCCTCGATCGGGCCTGATCAAGACCGGACCCCTACCAGGAACGGGCCCGTATCAAGAATCTGCAAGGACTGGATCCTGTCGTGACCGGGCTCTCGTCCTGACCGGGCCCCATATCGCGTGGCACGCCTCTGCCAGCACCGGGCCCCTGCCTCGATCGGGCCCCTACCAGGAACGGGCCCCTATCAGGAAGGGGGTTGTATCAAAGAATTTCCCAGGAGCGCGCCCTGTTGTGACTGGGCCTTTGTCCTGACCGAGCCCCATATCACGCCTTTGCCAACACCGAGCCCCTCCCTCGATCGGACCTGAACAAGACCGGACCCATACCAGAAACGGGCCCATATCAAGAAAATGCAAAGACCGGGCCTTGTTGTGACCGGGCCCCATATCACGTCTTTGCCAGCACCGGGCCCCCATGCCTCGATCGGGCCTGATCAAGACCGGGCCCCTACCAGGAACGGGCCCGTATCAAGAATCTGCAAGGACTGGATCCTGTTGTGACCGAGCTCTCGTCCTGACCGGGCCCCATATCACGCCTTTGCTAGCACCGGGCCCCTGCCTCGATCGGGCCTGACCAAGACCGGGCCCCTACCAGGAACGGGCCCGTATCAATAATTTGCAAGGACCGGGCCCTCGACCTGACCGGGCCCCCATATCACGCCTCTGCCAGCACCGGGACCCTGTCTTGATCGGGCCCCTACCAGGAATGGGCCCCTATCAGGAAGGGCCCGTATCAAATAATTTGCAAGGAGCGGGCCCTGTTGTGTCCGAGCCCTCGTCCTGACCGTGCCCCATAACCATAATACGTTTTTGCCAGCCCGGGCCCCTGCCTCGATCGGACCTGACCAAGACCGGGCCCCTACCAGAAAGGGGCCCGTATCAAGAATATGCAAGGACCAGTCCCTGTTGTGGCCGGGCCCTCGTCCTGACCGGGGCCCATGCCACGCCTTTGCCAGCACCGGGCCTGGCCAAGACCGGGCCCCTACCAGAAACGGCCAGCATCAATAATATGCAAGGACCGGGCCCCATATCATGCCTTTGCCAGCACCGGGCCCCTGCCTCGATCAGGCCTTACCAAGACCGGGCCCTGCCAGGTATGGACCAGAATACGGGTCCTTTTGATGCGGGCCCCCTCATAAATTTCGGGGGGGTCAGCTGACCCCTTTGCCATCCCCTGCGTGCGCCACTGGTGTACAGTGTGTACCAGAATTACCCGAACATCTATTTTGAAGCGAATATTGCTACTGCACTGTACCCGCCGAAGCTACGGTTGTCAAACTTTTATGAAATACACCTCAGCAGTCAACCTTGAATGCCACACCCTCCCGAGGTCCGGTCGTGATCCGGGTCAGGTGCTAGGTGAGGTCAGCGGCGGGTGGTTGTTTTTCGTTTTGCGCCTAAGCGCTAAACCTGCAACTATGAGCAAGGAGTACAGCCCTGGGTTCCGCAAAAGAGCTAGTGGCATGTTTGTTTCTGGATAGCCTCAAAACAGTGTGTGCAAGCAATTGGATATCATTCGCACTCAACTTTACCAGTGGTTGAGGCGTGCAAAGGCAAGGCAAGTGGTTGAGGCGTGCAAGGGAGACGACTTGGTCAGCAAGCCCGGTTGCGGCCGAAAACCAAGCATGCACCCGGTCGCCAAGAGAATGAGCGCGATGGCGGCTAACAAGCGCCACCAGTCCACGCGCAAGCTGGCCCACCGCCTAACCAAGGCTGGCTACAGCACATCCAAGTCATATGTGCATCGCCATCTCCGCGAAAACTTAGGATTGCAGGCCTTCAAGCTGCAAAAAGGCCGAAATTAACCGAGAAGCAGCGAACGCGCCGCCTCAAGTTCGCCAGATACCACAACAATTGGACCGAAAACGACTGGAATCGCGTAATGTGGTCCGATGAGTCTCCATTTGAACTTGAACACCCCCTCCCCCCCCCCCTAATCGGCAAAACGACCGTGTGTGGGCGTCAGACGGTGCTGACGTTCTCGCGATTGAAACGGTCAAGCACCCACAAAAAGTGCAAGTGTGAGGAATGATGAGCCATTGTACTCTGTCTGAGCTGCACGTGGTTCCCTAAAAAAAAATGGAGAATACTACCGCGAGAACATTCTGGCAAAAGAAGGACTTGATGTCTTGAACCGGACGGCCACAGACGGGTCGATTTTGGAGAGACAGTTGGTGGAAAATCAGGATCGAGCCATCTTCGTGCAGGACAGTACGCCCCCTGACACAGCCCAAGCAACTCAACAGTGGTGCAGACATAATTGTTCTGGATTTTGGGAGAAAGGCATATAGTCTGGAAATAGTACGGACTGATATCCAATTGAAAATCTCTGGAGCATCATACAACAAAAGATTGATCAAGAGAAACCTGCCACCAGCATCAGTGGACTTGTCCCACAGCTGAAGCGGGCGTGGGCTAGCATTTCCCCGGATGTGCTGGCGAATCTAGCTGCCAATATGCCAACCCGAATGGTCATTGCATTGCTGCTAAA
>JAXIVJ010010734.1:0-46076 GCA_036785665.1 Chirona hameri | reverse complement strand
AACAAATTAACAGGATTTGGGCAATTGATAGGCAAGCATTTGTACCAAAAATGGCTGCGCGAAATGGCATCGTTTTCCCCTTTTCTCAGTAACTTTAAAACTTTGATAGATATCAACGTCAAACTTTCAGTACCTTTACTGCATCAATTCTACGTTTCTCACCAATTTTCAATGAAATTGATGTAGTATTTTAGGAGATAGTAACGTTTTAATGACGTCATGTCATGCCAGTGTTGGTGGAAAAACAATAAATGTTTGACAAATCGTAAAAATAGAGTTTCAAAACAAATTGCAAATAGGAAACGTCAAAAGAAAGGAAAAAAAAAATTAAAATGACTATCTCGGATTTGTGAATTTTTTTTTTTTTGGGGGGGGGGGGGGGGGGGGGGGGGGGGTTTGACCCACAAAAATATTTTTTTTTTTCGAAAAAATGTCCACAATTTTTTTGTTGTTGTGAATTCGAAAAGTACATTTCCGAAGCTTGAATACCAAAATAAGGTTACCGGCCCAAATCCGCGGAGGAAAAAATGGAGATACCTTTTTGCCCAAAAAAGATGCCCCAAAAATGGTGGTACCTTGTTGCCCTCCCCCCTCAGTGGTTTTCCCTTAAAATAGGCCCTGACCCACTGCACTCGTTTTGAGAGATTGCGTTGCGATGTGTTATGTGTGCTCTCAGCTCTGTGGTGTGTGCATACTCTATGAATGGTACATGATGTATGTATGTTGCTTCACCCAAGCCCAATTATTTTAACCCGGTATTGACTGGGGTCTCGGCAGAACGCCTCATTGACTGGGGCGGGGTGGGGTAAACGCCCCCTGGTTATCTTCCGAACCAATGATCGCAGCGAGACACGCAAGGTGGCATTCGAAAACTCCCAATGTGTAGAATCTACAGTAGACTAAAAATGTCAAAGTGTGGTCACATGTCAGGTCACAGTCAGGTAAAACAGCCAAATCGACGTATTTGAGTGTATGGGCCATATTTTCCATCCAAAGCCTTCGATTACGACCATGATCACCCTAATTGCTGCCAAAGGTATGATACACATCTCGCATGAGCTAAAGTGAGATTGTTGGCAAAGGTCAAGGTCAAGGTCAGGTCACAAAAGGTCACTATGCGCAAAATATCCACGAAAGTCATGCAACACATGGTTTATGTGTTGTTTTTCATGTATAATTCGATAGTAATAGTCTTTTTACCACCTGACTTCATTTAACTGAAGTTTATCTGAAGTTGAGGGCAAAGTCAGGTCACTGAAGGTCAATATTTGAAATTGATAATTTATATACAAAAATGCATGTTTCTAGACAAGTTGTGTCTCCGAAATACATTGCTGGCATTTATGTATCTGTTTCTGGTCAATAAAAGCCAAACAACGCAATTGCAAAATATGTATTCATGAGTTACCCATACTTTAAATCGCATAAATCAGTCAGAAATGGTGATATCATTTCGATATATTGTGTTGTAGTTGCCCATATGTGGTGCTATGACATATTTTGAGGGGTCAAAAATACACATTTTCAACAATCCGAGATAGCCTTGTAGTAGCCTTGTCATTTGCTATCTTTTGACGTTTTTGGATTGCATTTTGCTCAAAATATGACATTTGTACGGTCTGTTAAAGTTTAGCTGATTTCTGTGTCAAAGTAGTGTGTAGTGACGTCACCAAATTCGTTACATTTCGATAATTTCGACGACATTTCTTCATATTTGCACAGAAGACGTAAAATCGATGTAGAAAAAGGTACATGCAATTTCACGCGATAGCGCTATTGGTATTTGAGCTATTACGAAAGTTCATCAGTGTGGGGGGGGGGGGTGTTAAACGCCCCTCGTAAATGGCGGGTTAACGTTATTCAATTCGAGTCATGTAATAGCCGTTGCATGTAGCGGATATGCCTCACGAAGTGAAAACAAATAGATGAATAAATACATACTATATGTGTATGAGTTTGAGTGGGAAATAGTGCTAAGACTTAAACATGTACGTGCTTTTGCACATTCCCACCATATGTCCGTTTGTTTTGTTTTGCTTTTCTTTCAATAAACAATGATGATGATGGTGATGATGATTCCGCCGTTGATTTGAAGTTGGCTCGGACCCCTGTCGGTGCGCGACTTAAAATGACCATCATCATCACAATCTGGATTAAAACAATAACGTCACCGAAATAAACGTTTTCCTTCTCAGTCTTCTTCATGAGATGACAATAAACTTTTGTATTCTCCCAAGAGCAAAATATCGCAACATTCAAAGTCATTTTTTTTCGTGGAATCTCATGTATTGGAATCCAACAGAGGTGCAACCAACCAAGCGAGACGAATCATGTATCACTATAGAGAGGCAGAACAGCGTAGTCGACGAGTTGGTTCTGCTTCATGGTTTACCATGAAATACAGTCCGACACATCACTGGTACCTGGGCTGGTACTGCTGGTACTGAGGCTGGGCGGGGACGGGCTGGTAGCTGGGGGCGGGGGCGGCCTGGTAGCTGGCCTGGGTCGCCGACACCTCCGGGGTCGGGTACTCGGTGGGCACGGGCGTCGGCAGATGGTCAGCCTGCGGCTGGAAGCCGTTGGCGTCGGCCACGTAGGTGACGGTGTAGATGACACCGTCGTCACCAGGGTAGCTGTACTGGCCCTGGACCGCGTAGCTCGCCTCATCACCGTAGCCGGCCACGGGCTTGCCAGACTCGGAGGCGGCGATGCCGTTCTCAGTCTTGAAACTGTGAAAACATTGATTGTTAACAACAATAAAGACGGACGTAAATGTATGGGTTTATCCAATACAGTGGTCTAATTGATGTTCAGGAGTGTAACCAAAGTTGATGAACAGCTTTTACTACTGGGTGTCGGAAAAATAACCGCAAATGACCGCCGTCAACAGAGACGTTAGAAACGCAAATCGGCGTGTGCATACTAATTCAATACAACGAACACCCTTTTCATAGTTCAAATTCTCTCCTAGATATTTGTGTATTGGCCTCTAGCAATGTCCAACTCAGATATTCTCTCACCTGAAGACGTAGGACTGGTCGTCGCGGAGGTCAAACTGCTGTGACAGGATCTGGGGAACCTTCTGTCCGTACCGCGGGGGAGCAGGGGCAGAGTAGGACGGCGGGGCCGGGGCAGAGTAGGACGGTTGCTGGTACTGCGGGGCAGCAGCAGCAACGGCCAGAACGGCAGCAACAAAGAACTGAGAACAAGGCGATGTGCTAGTTAGATTAGAAACTTATAAGTCCCGGTCATCATTTTAAAGCGTTGGTAATCAGGTAGGAGGTATACCTATTTACGTTTAGACCCGTTGACGAAATGAGGGCATATGGAAGTTGCAACCACCAAATCATTATTCAGAGTTTGTTTGTACATTGTTTTCGTTTGGACAATACAATTGATAATGTTAAAATAAAATGAAGCTTCTTATTCGTTTTGAATCGCTTTCTTTCTATAGCATGAACATCACTACTTCTGATATTCATAGAATAAGTGATGTCTCTCCTTTTATAATATCGTCACTTCTTGACAACCCTCACCATCAATCGTCTGCTCACCAGCTTCATTTTGGAGGATGTGGGTGGGTGTGTTCTGCGAGCTGCAGTAATAGAATGATGTCCTCTGCACCGGTCAGTCGGGCTTTATATAGTGGTCCGACTGGTCAGTCGGCATTTGGCGAGCCTCGCCCAGCTGACCCACCAAGGATGATACGGTTTTACAAGGAAAAGGTCACATTTTTCCCGACTCTGCACAATGACAATTAGTAATCCATATGATCCATATGTAAATCACAAAATATTAGTGTGCCAAGGGAGGGGTCACTTCAGTGCCGTGTGTAATTTTCCTTTAACCCGTGCCCCGCTGGGGTCTCCAGCCGAACGAGCCACGCAGGGGGGGGGGGGCAGATTCTGCCCCCTCGTTATCTTTCGAACCAATAACTTCACCGATACGCGCAAGGCGGGAATCGAAAGCTCTCAATGAGACGCATCTAAAGCATACATGAAATTTTCAAAATAAGGTCGCATGTCAGGTCACGGTCAAGTCAAATATCGAAATTGAGATATTTTGTATTTTGGGTCATACTTTCCATCCAAAGCCTTAGATTGCGACTATTGTCGCACAAAGTTCTCTCAAAGGTATAATTTCCTGCATAATGAGAAGTGAAATTGTAAGCAAAGATCAAAGTCAGGTCACAAAAAGTTCTCTGCGCGCAAGGCGGCGATGCGAAAGCCATGCGACACATGTTGTATGGGTTATTTTACACTTATAATTTAATAGTAGCAGTCATTTTCACAACCTGACTTCATAGGTCAAAGTCAGGACAAAGTTTGAAATTGATTAATCTAAAAAAGGCATGTTTCTAGACCTGGCTTTGTCTCAGAAATACAACGGTGGCATTTATGTGTCTGTATCTGGTCAGTAATTGCACAAAAAACGTAACTTAAAAAAAATGACGTCATTAGTTACTTATACTTAAGGAGCCATAAGTCAGTTACAAATACAGATATTGTTTTGGGTATCGTCCATACTTGGTTCTCTATTATATCTTCGTTTTTTTATATCTATAAAAAATAAATGTGGAAATCTTGCCGAAAAAAGTTGTTTTGCATTTTTAGGGGTCAAAATCCTTTTTTAATCTGAGACAGAAATTGGGAAGATAATTTGTTTTGCTTTTTTCACGTTTTTATTTGCAATTTGCATCAAAACTATATTTTCTACGATTTGTCAAACATTTATCGTTTTTCACCGAAAATGGCTTGACATGACGTCCTTAAAAGGTCATTATCTCCCAAAGCACTGCTTAAATGTCACTGCAATTTGGGGAAAAGACGTAGAAGGGATGGTGCATAAAGTATTAGAAGTTGCACGTCGATATCTATCATAGTTTTCAAGTTATTGATGCAATCCGGGAGGGGGCAGACTTTGCCCCACCACGCCTCAGCGGGGCGTGTGTTAATATACTGTACAGAGTAGCCTGAAGAAGACGTTCCCAAATTAAAGATTACATGACAATACTATTCATTAAAGAGATACATTGTTGAAATTTGTATCGAACATTCCGAAATATATTGCATAATGGCTTATCAATATTATGTATGTATGTAATAATACATACATTAATATAATGGCTACACATATAATCATTTTGTCGCGCCGCGTACACAATATAGGCGAACAAGCGTGATCGCTATGTATATTGATAGAAAACGCGCGAAACTCCAGAGTCTATCAGGAAAAACATAAGTGACCCTGGTGACCAGGTCAGGCAACAGTTCACTTCACCAGTTGACGCGGCCGCGAGAGGAAGCTTTTGATTCACTGGCGGATCCAGGAGGGGGGGGGGGGGGGGGTGGCGGCAGGGCAAAATCCCCCCACCCCATCCCAAGCTCGACAGGGGCGGCAATAGAAATAAGCCCCCCCCCCCAAAAAAAATCCGCTGAAACTGGTGATGAAAAAATGGGTACCTACTGCCTGCGAAAAAAAAACTTCTTGCGAAAGAAGTATTGTTTTTTTGCCTCGTTCGTGTTTCCTCTATTTTTGTAACATGTTGGTAGGAGTAGGGATAGGGAAAGTGGCACGTCTAGCGTCTATTTAATAAATAGCGTCTATTTTGGAGTGATTCTCAACCAACGTAGGTTATAATCTTTGCCACGCAGCGTCACAGACTTTGGTCTCCTACTGCCTGCTCGGTGGCAGAGGAGCGCGTGAGTGAATTTCCTTGTATCACTGGCGGATCCAGGGGGCGGCAGGGGCAAAAGCCCCCCATTCCAAGCTCGACAAGGGGCGGAAATATAAATTAGCCCCTCCCCCAAAAAAACGCTGCAACTGGCGATGAAAAATGGGTGCCGCCTGCGAAAGCAAACTTCTTGCGAAATAAATAAATATGTTTTTGCCTCGTTCGTGTTTGCCCTATTTGGTAGCATTTTGGTAGCAGTAGGGATAGGGAAAGTGGCGCGTCTGACCACTGACGGATCCAAGGAGGGGGGCGGCAGGGGCAAAATTCCCCGCCCCCCCTAAAATATCCCCCGCTCGACATAAACATTAGCCCCCTTCAAAATCCGGTAAAACTGGCGATGCAAATGGGTACCGACTGCGAAAAAATAACCTTTTGCGACACAAAAAAAAATCGTTATTTTTTTTCCTCGTTCGTGTTTCCTCTATTTTGAAGCATCTTGGTAGCAGGAGGGAAAGTGGCGCGTGCATATTTGGAAATGTTGAATACAAAATCCAGACCCATCATACTAGACCCTATTCCCTCCGGGCGCCCAGAATTACGTTAACCTGCGGGGGGCAGATTCTGCCCCCCCCCCCCTCCCAGAGATCTCGAGAACCGCTGAGTCGATTTCAATTGGGAAAACGCCATTCGATTCGTTATGACAAGATCTCTCTTTTTGGACCCCGATATTTTTATTTTATTTAAAAGTGGGGGGCCAGGGGGAAAAAATCGGAAACACTTTGGCTGTTTTTTGAAAGGTCATTGCGGCCATGTGGCTAGGCTGATTTTCATGCTCCAAACGTTTTTGAGCTTCAAATTTACTGGTCTTTAATATATCATAAGACAAAACAAAATCATAGGCGTATTCAGGGAATGTAAAATAGGAGAATTTCTGGGGAAAATATGTGCTGTTCGTGATTGTTTGGGACGACATGAACGTCACATGTGGACATTATATGCTGTAATTTGTTAAATTTGATATATTGCGCATAGACGGATCCAGGAAAAAAAACATGCGGGGCACCATGCGCGTAATGCCTTTATCATCTTACTAATTTGAAGTTGGACCTAATTTAAGGGTGGGTATCGCCTCCCATTTTTTTTATCCTGAGTGCGCCTCTGCCCCTTAAATAGGTAAAATCCCAGTATCTATGATGCATATTGCACTGCAATTGTTTCTGACGCATTTATTGCACTGCAAACTACGAAGGAAGTATGCGCCGCAAAAAGGCCTTCGTAACACCCTCCCAAAAACAGGAGCCTGGAACCGCCACTGCTGGACCGATTTTTTTCTAAAAAAAATAAACACAACACGCGCCATTCAATTTTGGGAAAATTCACAAAGTTTCAGGACGCTAGGCCTAATGGTTTAGAAGCGGCAAGTGAAAAACTACCGGGAGGGGCAGAATCTGCCCCCGCAGGGAATAATAGGGTTAAGTAGCCATAAGTGAGCCAAAACTTAAGATATTGCTTTGAAATTCGGTGTGGGTATTGTCTATACTTCGTTCTCCAATATTTGTATTCCGGTTTTTGAACATGATTGGAAATTTTGATTTGGTGTTTTTTTCTTTTCTCAAATTTGTTTTTCTTCATAAAATTATATAAAATATCAAATAATATGAAAAGGGTGGAATATATCTTGGAGAACCAAGTATGGACGATACCCAAACCAAATGTCAAAGTAATATCTTGAGCGTTGACTGACTTATGACTCCCTAAGCAGTGGCGTACGCAGAAATTCACAAAGGACCAGGTCATTGCCTTGAGGGGCGCCACCCGATCGACAGGGCCGCCACCAATATTGGCGACATTTTGCAGGGGGGGGGGGGGGGGCGCCTCTCCTTCCGCACTGTGCGGAAGGAGAGTCACTGGCCAGAGGGGCACCGTCACTCGCCAAAGAGGGGCAGTCACTAGTCGGAGGGGCGCCGTCACTCGCCGGAGGGGCACTGTCACGTGCCGGAGAGGCGCCGTCTATGGCAGGGGATGCCCTCACTGGCCGGGGGCACCGTCACTGGCCACAAGAGTGCCGTCACTGGTCGGGGGAGCGTCCTCGCTGGCCACCTTTGCATGGACGCCTCGGGTCCAAAGGACCAGGTCATGACCTGCATGACCTGATAGTTGATATTCGGTACGCTACTGTCCCTAAGTTTGATGGGCCTTGACTTTATATCCGACATTTCCAAATATGCGTAGCTGGTCTGGCGCTATTTTCGATCTGGAGCGATTCCTGCAACCAACGTAAGTTAAAAAACGTCGCGTTTTGGCGCCAAAGTTTATAGCGCTGAATAGCGTGCGTGGAACGTATTTCGACAGTATTTGAGGAATTGTGACTGGGACTTGGGTATCGTTGCTTTCCTTTTCCCTGGAAACATGTAGCCAAATAAAATTCACACTTTGTGAATTTGTAGGTAAAGTTAATATTTTTCATTGTCAAGGTTATTTTAAATTACTATAGCTTGGGATGGCTACTTTGGTCTCAGGTCATATCCAGACTCAAGTAATTTCAGGTACCAATTTTAAATCTGACACCCATTTTGCACCATGCTTAGGTACTTATCCCGGTGCATTTTATGGGTGATATGAGTAGAGGTCTCACAATTTTTAGCATTTCCAACTAGTCAAAATCAAACTCAGCATGAACACAGCTACAAAAAAAAATGTTTGAAAGCGACAGAAGAGGTAAAATTGGTTTTATCTGGTTTTTACCACTGGCGAATCCAGAGAAGTGGGGGCATTAGGGGCAAATGCCCCCCACCCCCCACAGGAAATTGGCGGGCATTCAATACAAGGATGTCCCCCGCCACGCATGTTCCTGCATTGGCTGTAAGAGGTGATAATTAGGAAGAAAAAAATGCCCCCGGTCAATCACTTTCTCTTTAAGAACCCGACACCACTACCCCTCCCCCCCCCCCCCCCCCGCTCAACATTTGTTTTCTCTCGCGTTGACGACCCGACTCCACCACCAACTCCGTCAACAACTTTTCGCTGTTGAAGCGGAGCGAAATTTTAGCTCCCCATTGTTGGACCCTTTATCCGCCCGTGTCTTGATTGCGTGCTCGTATTGGGTTGTTGTTTGTTCGCGGCTGACGTCCGCCTTCGTTCTGTGTTTTCCGCCTTCTTTCCGTCTTCTTTCTTTCTGTGGACTCGGTGAGTACATCTCGGCATTGCTGCGCATTAACGCTGCTGATTATATACCGGTATACCCGTGATGTTCATTTCTGTGAGTTGTGGCTTTATTGTGGCCTGGCCGCCAGTTTCGTTTTTGATCCGGTCCATAGCAATTATGCAATAATAATGGGTTTATCAATGATATATAAATGCATTGCACATGAATGATACCAGTAAATCGCCTTACTTGGCAGTAGCCGAGCGGTAACTGTTGCTTCCCTGCGACAACTACATACAGGGTTGTGGTACGCGCCGTGGTACCACCCCTATCAGACGCACCATACCAAAATCAAAATTGATGTGATGGTCCTATTCAATGGTGGAAACCCGATCCCAATCGGAGCAGTGGTTGCAAAGTTATTAGCTTCCAAAAAGCGTCTGAACGGCCGAACGGATGTAGGGCGGATCCAAAGTCTAGGAAAGGGTGGCTTAAAAGGTGCAACAACAATGTTCAGACCAATCTAACCTATCGCAAAACTACCTTTAAAACATACTTGGGACCATTTCCCTCAGGCTTTAAAAAAAAATCACCCAAGTCACATTTTTTCTACTGAAATTTTCACGTATTTGTTTTTCACAAAGCATGAGACGCACAACCAAGTGCATCGAACGAGGTCCAGTATCTTGCTCGGTTCTGCCGGGTTCTGATCCTCCGACAACGGCATAAACTTCCCCAAAGCTCAATACTTGTTCCTGATACGCCGACTAGACTTCTGTTCCGCGGTCTAGTCTGCGTACCAGTGATCCCGGCCCGGCTCGCTCGCTATACGCGCGGCGAAGTTCTGCGTTCTGTCGCTGCGCTATAGGTATCCCTGAACGATCACAACCAGCTGGTCCTGTTCCAGCGATATTGCTAACCGCGCGAGTTATATGCGGAGCTGGAATTTACGTTCATTCAGATTCATCCGTCGGAGTGACTAACTCAAATGTATCAAGTAAATGTCCATAGTAGTAATGTTATGAAATCCTGTTCAAAAGTTCTGCGGTCTGGTCGGCGTACCAGTGGTCCCGGCCCGCCGCTCGCGCGATACGCGCGGCGCGGTTCTGCGTTCTGGTCGCTGCGCCAGTGATCCCGGCCGCCGCTCGCGCGATACACGCGGCGAGGTTCTGCGTTCTGGTCGCTGCGCCAGTGATCCCGGCCGCCGCTCGCGCGATACACGCGGCGAGGTTCTGCGTTCTGGTCGCGGCGCCAGTGATCCCGGCCGCCGCTCGCACGATACACGCGGAGAGGTTCTGCGTTCTGGTCGCTGCGCCAGTTAGCCCGGCCGCCGCTCGCGCGATACACGCGGAGAGGTTCTGCGTTCTGGTCGCTGCGCCAGTTATCCCGGCCGCCGCTCGCGCGATACACGCGGCGAGGTTCTGCGTTCTGGTCGCGGCGCCAGTGATCCCGGCCGCCGCTCGCGCGATACACGCGGCGAGGTTCTGCGTTCTGGTCGCGGCGCCAGTGATCCCGGCCGCCGCTCGCACGATACACGCGGAGAGGTTCTGCGTTCTGGTCGCTGCGCCAGTGATCCCGGCCGCCGCTCGCGCGATACACGCGGAGAGGTTCTGCGTTCTGGTCGCTGCGACAGTTAGCCCGGCCCGCCGCTCGCGCGATACACGCGGAGAGATTCTGCGTTCTGGTCGCTGCGAGAGTTAGCCCGGACTCTGGACGGGCTTCTCGAATTTGTTTTTGGTTTTCTTCTTCGCTACCTCGCAGGTTCGGGTGGGGTAATGGGCCTGTGTCCCTCACCCAAAGACCGATGTTCTGTGGCAAATACAGACCCAAACCACTTTCGGTCTTTGCAAGCGTGAAGCTAGCGTAGACATATTCATTTTGTCGCGCAGCGTACAAAATATCTTTCTAGGCGAACAAGCGCGATCGCTATGTATATCGATGGAAAAATGCGCGACACCCCAGAGTCGATTAGGAAAAACATAATTGACCCCTGGTGGCCGGGTCAGGCAACAGTTCACTTCACCACTTGACGCGGCCGCATGTATATGTATATGCATGTATATGTATGTGTGTATGTTTGTGTGTGTGTGTGTGTGTGTGTGTGTGTGTGTGTGTGTGTGTGTGTGTGTGTATGTATATGTATATGTGTGGGTATGTGTATGTGCATCGTATTATACAACATACTGCTTTAAATATATATACTTATCAATATATACTTATCAATTCAACATATTGCATATTAATTATTCATAATATATAATACATTGATTATTCAAGATATATACGTATTAGTACACAATATTACATATGCATAACTTAATATCATAGCATGTTCTTATGCTATTGTGCGTAGCTTCACCCAAACCCCTCGGCGGTAGCTCCAGAAGACCGACCGACAACAAGCTTTGCTTAGCCGGTTTGGGCTTGGGAGATTTGGCAAATGACTTAACATGAACATTGACCAGGAAAGGCTCTTAAAATGGTAGGAATGTGAAATCTAACTAACACCATAATGATCGTGCAGATGAAATAACCTTTGGAAAAAAAGCAGTAGTTTCTGTCATTTGCGGTTTACAGCAGTGACTACTTGAGCTTTCTCTTATATGCCATTTTCCAAACTAACTACCAAACAAATTCACTTTCCCCTGCCTGATATTCTTGTTTGCCTTTTTCAGCTTATTACCATTTCTTAGCTGGGAGTGCCGCGACTTCGCATTTTTATTGTATCTGGTGTTAACGTATTGGTTCTGTGAGTCGTTGGGTAAGAGAAGAGGGCACTCCTGGTCACCTGCTCATGGGTGGCGGCGTATTTATATAAAAAAAACTAAATGGGCTCCAGGTGTGAATTTCATCGTATCCAACCATCAAACCAATAGCTACTTAACGCAATTTTTTTTTGACAATCAAAAACAGTAGTTTAATCTGACAAAGAGGATGAAATTCAGGGATTCTCAGAGGATGCTGATTTAACATAGCTTTTAAAATATCCATCTAAATATTGATAAGACATTATGCAATATATTTCGGATTGTTCGATACAAATTTCAACAATGTATCTCTTTAATGAATAGAAATGTCATGTAATCTTTAACTTGGGAACGTCTTCTTCAGGCTACTCTGTACAGTATATTAGCACACGCCCCGCAGAGGCGTGGGGGGAGGGGGCAAAATCGGCCCCCTCCCGGATTGCATCAATAACATGAAAACTATGATAGATATCGACGTGCAACTTTGAATACTTTATGCACCATCACTTCTACGTCTCTTCACCAAATTGCAGTGACATTAAAGCAGTGCTTTGGGAGATAATGACGTTTTAATGACGTCATGTCAAGCAATTTTCAGTGAAAAAACGATAAATGTTTGACAAATCGTAGAAAATATAGTTGTGATGCAAATTGCAAATAAAAAACGTGAAAAAACCAAATAAATTATCTTCCCAATTTCTGTCTCAGATTTAAAAAAAAGGATTTTGACCCCTAAAAATGCAAAACAACTTCTTTTCGGCAAGTTTTTACACATTTTTTTCTTATAGATATTAAAAAAACGAAGATATAATAGAGAACCAAGTATGGACGATACCCAAAGCAATATCTGTATTTGTAACTGACTTATGGCTCCTTAAGTATAAGTAACTAATGATGTCATTTTTTTAAGTTACGTTTTTTGTGTGCAATTACTGACCAGATAAAGACACATAAATGCCACCGTTGTATTTCTGAGACAAAGCTGGTCTAGAAACATGCCTTTTTTAGATTAATCAATTTCAAACTTTGTCCTGATTGTGACCTGACTTTGACCTATGAAGTGAGGTTGTGAAAATGGCTGCTACTATTCAATTCTACGTGTAAAATAACCCATACAACATGTGTCGCATGGCTTTCGTAGACCTGTGACCTTTTGTGACCTGACTTTGACCTTTGCTTACAATTTCACTTTTCATTATGCCGGAGAGTATACCTTTGAGAGAACTTTGTGCGACAATAGTCGCAATCTAAGGCTTTGGATGGAAAGTATGGCCCAAAAAATAAAATATCTCAATTTTGATATTTGACTTTACCGTCACCTGACATGCGACCTTATTTTGAAAATTTCACGTATGCTTTAGGTGCGTCTCATTGAGAGCTTTCAATTCCCGCCTTGCGGGTATCGGTGCAGTTATTGGTTCGAAAGATAACGAGGGGGCAGAATCAGCCCCCCCCCTGCGTGGCTCGTTCGGATGGAGACCCCAGTGGGGCACGGGTTAAAGGAAAATTACACACGGCACTGAAGTGACCCCTCCCTTGGTACACTAATATTTTGTGATTTACATATGGATCATATGGATTACTAATTGTCATTGTCCAGAGCCGGGAAAAATGTGACCCTTTCCTTGTAAAACCGTATCATCCTTGGTGGGTCAGCTGGGCGAGGCTCGCCAAATGCCGACTGACCAGTCGGACCACTATATAAAGCCCGACTGACCGGTGCAGAGGACATCATTCGACTACTGCAGCTCGCAGCAAACACACACACCCACATCCTCCAAAATGAAGCTGGTGAGTAGACCATTGGTGGTGAGGGTTGTCAAGAAGTGACGATATTATAACAGGAGAGACATCACTTATTCTATGAATATCAGAAGTAGTGATGTTCATGCTATGGAAAGAAAGCAATTCAAAACAAATAAGAAGCTTCATTTTGTTTAACAATATCAATTGTATTGTCCAAACGAAAACAATGTACAAACAAACTCTGAATAATGATTTGGTGGTTGCAACTTCCATATGCCCGCATTTCGTCAACGGGTCTAAACGTAAATAGGTATACCTCCTACCTGATTACCAACGCTTTATAATGATGACCGGGACTTATAAGTTTCTAATCTAACTAGCACATCGCCTTGTTTTCAGTTCATCGTTGCTGCCGTTCTGGCCGTTGCTGCTGCTGTCCCGCAGTACCAGCAACCGTCCTACTCTGCCCCGGCCCCGCCTTCCTACTCTGCCCCGGCTACGCCGTCCTACTCTGCCCCTGCTCCCCCGCGGTACGGACAGAAGGTTCCCCAGATCCTGTCACAGCAGTTTGACCTCCGCGACGACCAGTCCTACGTCTCCAGGTGAGAGAATATCTGAGTTGGACATTGCTAGAGGCCAATACACAATTATCTAGGAGAGAGTTTGAACTATGTAACCGGTGTTCGTTGTATTGAATTAGTATGCACACGCCGATTTGCGTTTCTAACGTCTCTGTTGACGGTAGTCATATGTGGTTATTTTCCCGACACCCAGTAGTAAAAGCTGTTCATCAACTTTGGTTACACTCCTGAACATCAATTAGACCACTGTATTGGATAAACCCATACATTTACGTCCGTCTTTATTGTTGTTAACAATCAATGTTTTCACAGTTTCAAGACTGAGAACGGCATCGCCGCCTCCGAGTCTGGCAAGCCCGTGGCCGGCTACGGTGATGAGGCGAGCTACGCGGTCCAGGGCCAGTACAGCTACCCTGGTGACGACGGTGTCATCTACACCGTCACCTACGTGGCCGACGCCAACGGCTTCCAGCCGCAGGCTGACCACCTGCCGACGCCCGTGCCCACCGAGTACCCGACCCCGGAGGTGTCGGCGACCCAGGCCAGCTACCAGGCCGCCCCCGCCCCCAGCTACCAGCCCGTCCCCGCCCAGCCTCAGTACCAGCAGTACCAGCCCAGGTACCAGTGATGTGTCGGACTGTATTTCATGGTAAACCATGAAGCAGAACCAACTCGTCGACTACGCTGTTCTGCCTCTCTATAGTGATACATGATTCGTCTCGCTTGGTTGGTTGCACCTCTGTTGGATTCAAATACATGAGATTCCACCAAACAAATGACTTTGAATGGTGCAATATTTTGCTCTTGGGAGAATACAACAGTTTATTGTCATCTCGTGAAGAAGACTGAGAAGGAACACGTTTATTTCAGTGACGTCATTGTTTTAATCCAGATTGTGATGATGATGGTCATTTTAAGTCGCGCACCGACAGGGGTCGGAGCCAACTTCATACCGACGGCGGAATCATCATCACCATCATCATTATTGTTTATTGAAAGAAAACAAAACAAAACAAACGGACATATGGTGGGAATGTGCAAGAGTACGTTCATGTTTAAGTCTTAGCACCATTTCCCACTCATACACATACACATATAGTATGTATGTATTCATATATTTGTTTTCACTTCGTGAGGCATATCCGCTACATGCAGCGGCTATTACATGACTCGAGTCGAATAACGTTAACCCGTCATTTACTGGGGGGGGGGGGGGGGGGGGCGTTTAACCCTCGCCCGGGTAGGGGGATGGATGTCACCCCCCGTTTTTTCTGGAATAACTTGCGTAGTTTCAAAACGATTGCAATGAAACTTTCATTACCCTACTGTTGACAACTTGGACACCGAATCTGACAAATTTGAATTTCTAACCTATATGACCCGTGACTTATCACCTGTTACTCAAGGTCATGTCAGGCGTAACTGGCGTCCCGCAGATCGATGCTTGTAACGTGTACAGTTTCCGAGTGTGTGTTGTTCAGGAGCATATGCAAAGGTGTTTCTAGGTGACAGTTGTGGTTTCCACTGAAATTGTGACCTCGATTGACCTTTTCCGATGTCAACTGAGGTCATTGACCTCCGATAACCTCATGACTTTTTTGGGCTTCTGGCGATTTCTGGGACAATTAGTGACGCTGATTTCAAATTTGGGATCCAATTTAGATAATTATATGTTCCACTGGGGTCATCCACATCCACAGCTCAACCGAGGTCACTGACTTCAGATGACCTGACATGACCTTTTTTTGGAATTTGGCAGTTTTTAGAATACTTTGTGACGTTGATTACGAATTTGGCACCAATTAAGCATTATGATATGCTCATTCACGATTCTAGCTCGACAAAATCAAATTTATACGCATTTTTAATTTCGATGACTTTTTGGTCATTATCATGACCTCAGAGATCACATAATGACCCAAGACATTAAAACCAGGTATCAGCAGCTTCCGCTCGTCACAAGACACACGCTCGTCTTTGAATCAAAGCTCTAGCTCCATGAGGGGTGAAACGCTAAGGGGGGGGGGGGGGGGGGGGTCGGGGTCGTACCACCAGCCCCCCCCTTACCCGAACACGTAGTGATTTTGCCCTACCCGGGCGAGGGTTAACGCCCCCCCCCCCCACACCACACACACACTGATGAACTTTCGTAATGTCTCAAACACCAATAGCGCTATCGCGTGATTTTTCATGTACCTTCTTCTACATCGATTTTACGTCATCTGTGCAAATATGAAGAAATGTCGAATTTTTCGATATGTAACGAATTTAGTGACGTCACTACACACGAGTTTGACACAGAAATCAGATAAACTTTAACAGACCGTACAAATGTCATATTTTGAGCAAAATTCAGTCCAAAAACGTCACAAAATAGCAAATGACAAGGCTACCTCTACATGGCTACCTCGGATTGTTGAAAATGTGTGCTTTTGACCTCTCAAAATAAAAGTAAATCTATTATTTTTTGTAAAATGCCCACAAAATCAAATTTGCAAACCATATTAAAAAAACGGAACAAATGTCATAGCACCACATATGGGCAACTACAACACAATATTTCAAAATGATATCACCATTTTTGACTGATTTATGCGATCTAAAGTATGGGTAACTCATGACTACATTTTTTGCAATTGCGTTGTTTGACTTTTATTGACCAGAAACAGATACATAAATGCCAGCAATGTATTTCGGAGACACAACTTGTCTAGAAACATGCATTTTTGTATATAAATTATCAATTTCAACCTTCAACCTTCAGTGACCTGACCTTGACCTCAACTTCAGATAAACTTCACGTAAATTAAGTCAGATGGTAGAAAGACTATTACTATCGAATTATACGTGGAAAACAACACAAGCCATGTGTTGTATGAATTTCGTGGATATTTTGCGTATAGTGACCTGTTGTGACCTGACTTTGACCTTGACCTTTGCCAACAATCTCACATTAGGTCATTTGGGATGTGTATCACACCTTTGGCAGCAATGTGGGTGATCATGGTCGTAATCGAAGGCTTTGGATGGAAAGTATGCCCCATACACTCAAATACGTCGATTTTGAACTTTGACCTGACTGTGACCTGACCTGTGACCACACTTTGACATTTTTAGTGTGCTTTAGATTCGTCACATTGGGAGTGTTTGAATGCCGCCTTGCGCGTTTCGCTGAGATCATTGGTTCGGAAGAAAACCAGGGGGCGTTTACCCCCACCACCACACCCCCAGTCAATCAGACGTTCTGCTGAGTCCCCAGTCAATACCGGGTTAAAATAACTGGGCTTGGGTGACGCAATATGCATACATCATGCACCATTTATAGATCATGTACACATCACAGAGCTGAGAGCACACATAACACATCGCAACACAATCTCTCAAAAACGAGTGCAGTGGGTCATAAAACTAGGTATCACGCTGTCGCCCAACCAGGTACTTTTTAGCTCGCGTTTAAAACTAAGGTAGCTCAAACAGCGCAGCTCAGACGGCAGCTCGTTGTACTCAGCGCCAGCCCCGTACAAATAGCGACGCCTCCCAGACTCAGTCCGTATAGAGGGCGTCACAAGCATGCCACTCTGTCAGGTGTCTCTCCCGTGCACACTCTGCATAGTTCTTAAGCTTTCGGGAAAGTTTCGTGGCTCAGATGTAGTCAGCATTTTTATCAGTAACACTAGGTAGTGATACTTATACATGCTATTTGCATGAAGCCATCCGAAGTCATCAAACACATCGCTCACATGATCGTATTTCCTCCGGCCAGAGACCACTGGCGCAGCGAACCTCACTAGCTTCTGAAGCCGCCTGAAGTATACACACACAACGCCCATCCGATATCGCCCCTCCACCTAGATCTCGAAAACCACGCAACCTGGCGACAAGCAGAACATGGAGTCAGATAGCACGTAACAAGCTCTATCGAAAGTATTTCAGTCATGTTTTAGGTCAGGTCAATATTGAGGTCACCATAGGTTAACGAAGTTCATTTCAGCCAAATATAGATGTCTGACATTACTTTTTATATATCGAGAACTATGCGCGTACAAATATCCTAGAGAGACTTGAATTTGTTGTCAATATGGTTCCATAAAATTTCACATCAGGTGAACAGTAATGTCAGAAGGGGCCATTTAATTGGAAACATTCTAAAAATCGCATAATTGTTTTAAAAGAAATAACTTTTACCAGAAAGATGATGAAATGATACGGGTATCACCATTGTGTTTGAATAGACAAGCCGCATCGAATGGTGTATCGGTAGGGTGACCTGGTTAGGTATCTAATATCCTAAATTGACCTGATCTGAGGTCAGGGTAAAGCCATTGTTCAATCTTGATTTGGCGAAAAGTTATTGTAAAAAACACGTGACCTCGACACCACCAGAGCTGAAATTGAAGAGGCCACGGGCCAAAAATGCGAAATGGAACTTTGAATTTGGCACAAGAATGTTTGAACGGTGAGAAGTGGTCAAATCTAGCCATTCCTGCGGGTGTATACGCATTTTGTTTTATCAACTGACTTATAATGGGGGGGGGGACACGACATCAACCTGACCTTAGGCCATCGATATACAAATACGATATCGCTGAAATGTAGGTATAATGCCCTGGTTGAATGCTGTGAGTTTCAAACTGATCGGTTAAACACTGAGGTTGTGGCACGGACACAAACTTCTTGAAAATGGGGTCACTTGAAGTGACCTGTTGACCTGACGTGAGATGAGACGTAAAACAAATCACACAATTTACATAATTTCACACAACTGGTAATTGCTGTCCGAACAGCTCTGCCAAGAACGGCAGCGTTGCGCTACGCTCGGTTTTCGTTACGCCTTCTCTCGTTATTTCCGAGAAAACAAAACTTTATGGCTAGGTCCAAATGACCCCACCAGGGCGAAGGTTAAATTATAAAATTGTACTTACATCACCCGGATCACCTCGCTTAGACAGAAGAGGCATTGAAAGATCACCTAGCTCAACCTGATTAAACTGTAAAGTCCAGCAGGATCGTCTACCTCACTTTCTTTACTCTGAATCCATCGGATGTACAGCCCCGTAACGATATCGATTGTCGCATCGATAGCATCGATAATGTGTACACAATTAATCTGGCAGTAACCAATCAAATCAGGGATATTATTTACAATCGAATTTCGTCGTGAAATAATGATGAACTGATAAACTGATAAACGCTCGCTCTCCACTGCCCCCATATTCCTAACTGAAGCTGTCCACGTCTCACTTTGTATCTTCGTCGTGCATTAACCCGCGCCGTGCCGGGGGGGAGGGGGGGGGGGGGGGTTAGACACCCCCTCAGCTTTGTCCAGGATAGCGGGAAAACGGCGGGGCGCAGCACCGCCGTTTTTGGCACAGCTGTTTGGGCATCCATTGCACACATTATGTGAAAAAAATACCTCGAGTCATCTCAGGTCAGGTCACCAGACCAGGTCACGTGACCCCACCTACACAAAAAAAAAATTGTGGTCGTACCACAGCCACAGTTTTAGATGATCGGTTTTATACTTCAAGGATTTAATAAGGTCATATATATCTACAATTCGTTTATCTTGGATTTCGTATATCAGCGACGTAAGGTCGGGTCAATTTCGTGACCTCCAAATTATAAGTAAATGGGGAAATATTCAAATACATCCAATTCCAAGGATACGAAAGATATCAGACTCATTCCTTCTGGATCATGCTATTATAGGCTATTATTGATGACCTAGGTGCCATTTTTGTTCAGTGACCCCTACAAGGTCAGCCGAGGTCATCCGAGGCCAACAAACAGTTTTGAGTCAATAACTCTCGATATAATGACGATAGAGAAGTGAAACCGACATCAAGGTGTTTGTCTCGTCGGGACACGTCTTCCCATATGCACATGACCTACTTGAGTCACCACTTGACCTTGACCTGAGGTCAAATTTTTAAGTTGACCTAACCTGGTCAACATTATTATGAGTCGAAGTGCCTTGACGAGATAAACACGATGTCACCAAAATTATTGCCTTGTCGTTACTAGGGAAAAAGCTATTCGTGAACAACTGTTAATAAAAAATAGCCTTTTTGACATTTGATGAGCTCTGGAGCAGTGCTCGTCATGGGCAGGGTTGGCCATATGAGCCATGGACTGGGCATGGGCTGGATCTGGGCTGGGCCTGGGCTGGGCCTCAACTTTAAGGAAATCACTGGGCTCTGGATGGGCCTTGGTCTGACAATTTTGAAGTAATGCGCGCGTTGCATAAGCTCAGGTCAGAGATCAAAAATATTTTAACCAGCAGTTCACCTACACAGCAACACACTCTTGCTGTGGCTGTGGCCTTGTGTTTTTTTGGTTAGCATATTTGGTTAATTGATTCACATTTATAGTATGCAAGTAAATATTCTAGGATAATGATAGCAAATTTTGTGAAAATAATTATATGCTTAATCTGAACGGGCCGGACCGGGCCTGGGCCTCAATATTATGAATTTGGCCGGCCCTGGTCCGTGCCTGGGCTTGGTATTCATGGGCCTGGGCCGGGCCGGTCTGGGGGTTGGTGGGCCCGTGACGAACACTGCTCTGGAGCCGAAACTATTGACCTGAGCTAAAATCTGTGGATCTATGATAGTTCCTGTGATATTTGGGGGCTTCTGGAGCGACGTCCTAAAACTGGAAAATTTGAACTGGGGTGACTTCTGGTGACCTTAATATTGACTTCAGGAAAAACATATCCGAAATACTTTCGAATGTAGTTCGCGAGAGCTTTCGAACGCCTTTTCCGCGTCTTTTTAGTTTTCGAGTTAGTGGGGGTTGTCTAAACACCCCCCCCCCCCGCCCGCACGGCGATGGTGGCGCCGAGCACCGGCACGGCGCGGGTTAAGCTGACAACGTGTATGAAATTCAGGGCTTCGCAGAAGATTCTGCAGTAACATAAATTGCCAAATATCCACCCGAATAATGGCAAGCGACTACGCAATATCTATATTGAGAATGTTCGTTAAAAATGTCGCCAATGTATCTCTTTGCAATGAATAGAAGCATGATGTGTTGTTTAATTTTGGAGCGTCTTTCTGACGCTACTCTGTATAGTACATTAAAGGAAAATGACACACGGACTGAAATGACCCCTCCCCTCTTGGCACACACTAATGGATTGTAATTTACATCATGTGGACTACATATTGCCATTGTACAGAGTGGGGAAAAATGTGACATTTTCCTTGGAAAACTGTATCATCACTGGTCCCCAGCAGTGATGATATAGTTTTCCAAGGAAAATGTCACATTTTTCAATCAGATGTCAAATCAGATGGGCGAGGCTCGCCAAATGCCGACTGACCAGTCGGACCACTATATAAAGCCCGACTGACCGGTGCAGAGGACATCATTCGACTACTGCAGCTCGCAGAACACACACACACACACACACACACACACACACACACACATCCTCCAACATGAAGCTGGTGAGTAGACCATTAATGTTGAGAGCTGTTAAGTAGTGACGATCTGTTTACTAGGAACCGTATTATTTATTTCATGAATCTCATAAATGATGATATTAATGCTATGGAATGGAATTAATTGATGAGGAACATGAAGGTCAATTCTACATTACCAATAGATATACAAATTATAATATAAAAAGAAACATTGTTAAAACCAGCTGAATACACATTTTGGTGGATGATTCTTGCATAAGACAGCATTTTACCAGCGCGTGGTTAAGGCCATATCTGATTGCCATGGTTTTATAATAATGGCAGGTACAAAGAAACCTTGAATCTAACTAGCACATCGCTTTGTTTTCAGTTCGTCGTTGCTGCCGTTCTGGCCGTTGCTGCTGCTGCCCCGCAGTACCAGCAACCGTCCTACTCTGCCCCGGCCCCGCCGTCCTACTCTGCCCCGGCCCTGCCTTCCTACTCTGCCCCTGCTCCCCAGCAGTACGGACAGAAGGTTCCCCAGATCCTGTCACAGCAGTTTGATCTCCGCGACGACCAGTCCTACGTCTCCAGGTGAGATAATATCTGAGTTGGACATTGCTGGAGGCCAATACACAAATATCTAGGAGACAATTTGAATTATGGAAAGGGTGTTCGTTGTATTGAATTAGTATGCACACGCCGATTAGCGTTTCTAATGTCTCTGTTGACGGCAGTTATATGTGGTTATTTTCCCGACACACGGTAGTAAAAGCTGTTCATCAACTTTGGTCGCACTCCTGAACATCAATTAGACCACTGTATTAGGACACACCCATACATTTACGCAACCATTATCGTCTTTATTGTTGCTAACAATCAATATGTCCACAGTTTCGAGACTGAGAACGGCATCGCCGCCTCCGAGTCTGGCAAGTCCGTGGCAGGCTACGGTGATGAGGCGAGCTATGCGGTCCAGGGCCAGTACAGCTACCCTGGTGACGACGGTGTCTACTACACCGTCACCTACGTGGCCGACGCCAACGGCTTCCAGCCGCAGGCTGACCATCTGCCGACGCCCGTGCCCACCGAGTACCCGACCCCGGAGGTGTCCGCGACCCAGGCCAGCTACCCGGCCGCCCCCGCCCCCAGCTACCAGGCCGCTCCCGCCCAGCCTCAGTACCAGCAGTACCAGACCAGGTACCAGTGATGTGTCGGACTGTATTTCATGGTAAATCATGAAGCAGAACCAACTCGTCGACTACGTCGTTCTGCCTCGCCTATATGCATGAGGCTTTACACTTTGGTGCTTGTACCCCGGTCGCTGGCAATAAATGCGGTTACATGAAACAAATGGTCATATACCTATTGCGTTTTGATACCAGGACAAATCATGATTTATTCCCATCCTTTGACGAAATGAACAAGGGCGGTTCTCCCATGTCGGCAAGGTAGGCAATGCCTACCCAGTGCGGTAGCTTCTTTCGATACCGATATTTATCGTCCCTTCTTTTCATTTATTTATTTTTCTTATTGTTTAATATGGTTTTCTGCAATCGGAATTGGCCTAACTTGGAGCAAATTTTTCACATTTTCCAAGAAAATTTCCTTCGAAACCATAAGTTAACCGCAAATTTAAGAAAACCCTTGCCTAAGCTTGCCTACTTCGTCCTAGTAGATTCTCGACCAGCCTGTGTACACATCTATTGCGGTCCTGCAGTAGAAAATTTATGTAAGGTAGGCAAATCCACAAGAAAATCGATGAGACCACACCTCTTCAAGCTCAATAACTTCATAAAATAAATATGACTGCAGTACCAATTATTACTTTAGGCTCGTAGTAGCTTGCCGCATAGGGGTTCAATTATTATTTCTTAAAAAAAAAAATTCAACTATTACTTCAAACGATGATATCGCCGTCTAGGTACAATTCCAAGAACTGCAGCTTAGCCACCTATAATCCACGTGTATTACTGGTGTAGGTATGGCAATACAATTGGCCTATTGGGTACGTTTGTATGACAATGCTGCCTTGCCTACCTAGTCTCAAGGGCCGAGCGCCGCCCCCGTAAACGAAGCAAAAGAAGAAAAACGATACGCACATCTGGGACTTCCTAGTTAAAAGACGAGCCACGTTATAGGAACTTGAAGCAGAAGAAAAAACATATTTCAGACTTGCCAGATTGTGGGTCACCGGTAACCTGCGGCTTGATGCTCAGAAATGTATATTCATGGGCAATGTATAAAGCATCACTACATATACAGATAGTGGCGCTAACAATCATGGCAAGTTTCTGGAAATATGGACTTGGTCGCCACTCAGCATGGATATTGTTGATTTACTCCCCTTATTGTTATACAATGACTCGCGCTATGAAGAAAGATCGCAGTGGTGAATAAATGCAGCTTCCGTGGAAAGCGCAATAGGCGTATCAAGACCGCACACATGATAAGTCAACTGTCAAGGCAAATATACGTGGCTCGAATTCCTCGGGCCATCTAGTAGATCCTTCTTCGGGAAAAATCACGAACCTTTTGTAGAAGCGCAACATACAATCACTCCAGGGATCTCTGTCGATATTTAGTGACGCATTTGTGAATGCTGATTTGAACCTGCCGAATATCCTCGGGGGTATTCGACGAGACAACTCTACAATCCGATAAGTGTTGTGTTTCATAACGGAGACACTGTTGACGTGTTGCCCACTGCGAAGTTGATTGTAGCCTCTCGCATTCCTCTGGTCATGCCCCTCCGATATCGACATGTGCAACGACAGACTTCGAAGATGATGGTCCAGAAACCGCCTGCTCTACTCCGCAGACATATTCCGGTAGTTTACATATGTGCAGAGTGTGCGGCTATCGGTGACGATATCCAATCCAGGAGCCGAGATATCCAATCCAGGAGCCGGGATATCCAATCCAGGAGCCGGGATATCCAATCCAGGAGCCGGGATATCCAATCCAGGAGCCGAGATATACAATCCAGGAGCCGGGATATCCAATCCAGGAGCCGAGATATCCAATCCAGGAGCCGGGATATCCAATCCAGGAGCCGAGATATACAATCCAGGAGCCGAGATATCCAATCCAGGAGCCGAGATATCCAATCCAGGAGCCGAGATATCCAATCCAGGAGCCGAGATATCCAATCCAGGAGCCGAGATATCCAATCCAGGAGCCGAGATATCCAATCCAGGAGCCGGGATATCCAATCCAGGAGCCGAGATATCCAAGCCAGGAGCCGAGATATCCAATCCAGGAGCCGGGATATCCAATCCAGGAGCCAGGATATCCAATCCAGGAGCCGAGATATCCAATCCAGGAGCCGAGATATCCAATCCAGGAGCCGAGATATCCAATCCAGGAGCCGATATATCCAATCCAGGAGCCGAGATATCCAATGCAGGAGCCGGGATATCCAATCCAGGAGCCGAGATATCCAATCCAGGAGCCGGGATATCCAATCCAGGAGCCGGGATATCCAATCCAGGAGCCGAGATATCCAATCCAGGAGCCGGGATATCCAATCCAGGAGCCGGGATAACCAATCCAGGAGCCGAGATATCCAATCCAGGAGCCGAGATATCCAATCCAGGAGCCGAGATATCCAATCCAGGAGCCGAGATATCCAATCCAGGAGCCGAGATATCCAATCCAGGAGCCGAGATATCCAATCCAGGAGCCGGGATATCCAATCCAGGAGCCGAGATATCCAATCCAGGAGCCGAGATATCCAATCCAGGAGCCGAGATATCCAATCCAGGAGCCGAGATATCCAATCCAGGAGCCGAGATATACAATCCAGGAGCCGAGATATCCAATCCAGGAGCCGATATATCCAATCCAGGAGCCGAGTTTGGAGCAAGGCGGCCGCCGTGGGTGACTCCGGCACCACACCTGACAAATGCACCAACAGAGAGCGTGGGCACTCAAGTATCAGTCTAAAGTACTGCCGTCTTTTGCATAACGTGTTTTTAGTGTCCCAGGGTTATCCATGGTCCCGATGACGATGGTATCGGTGGCGGGGTTGTAATCTGAATACGCAAAAACTTTTTTGGGAGGTTTTAAAAAGTTTTTGGTTTAATTTTTGGAAAAGTACCAGTTTCCCTTCCCTAAATCACTGCAGAAATTTCGGATGTTGGGAATTTGGAGGTTCCGCCTTACAATTTTTTGTTGACAATGTGTCGCATCACTGTCACGTTCCGGCCATTGTTCGGAAAATCAAGTCTCAGTCTATTGTTTATGCTTGTCAGCCATTTGCACCCGCAGACTAAAAAAAATCACTCTTTACAGTCAAAGTTTTCACGGAACAAAACTTCCAAGTTCAGAAAAATGGAGAAACGGGCCACTTCTCTGACACTGCCTGGAGCCGAGGCTCAGTAACACTCCCATCCTGGAGCCGAGGCTCAGTAACACTCCCATCCTGGAGCCTAGGTTCAGTAACACTCCCATCCTGGAGCCGAGACTCAGTAACACTCCCATCCTGGAGCCGAGGCTCAGTAACACTCCCATCCTGGAGCCGAGGCTCAGTAACACTCCCATCCTGGAGCCGAGGCTCAGTAGCACTCCCATCCTGGAGCCGAGGCTCAGTAACACTCCCATCCTGGAGCCGAGACTCAGTAATACTCCCATCCTGGAGCCGAGGCTCAGTGTTACTGAGCCTCGGCTCCAGGATGATGTAATAATATCACTCCCATCCTGGAGCCGAGGCTCAGTAATACTCCCATCCTGGAGCCGAGACTCAGTCACACTCCCATCTTGGCGCCGAGGCTCAGTAACACTTCATCCTGGAGCCGAGGCTCAGTAACACTCCCATCCTGGAGCCGAGGCTCAGTAATACTCCCATCCTGGAGCCGAGGCTCAGTAATACTCCCATCCTGGAGCCAAGGCTCAATAACACTCCCATCCTGGAGCCGAGACTCAGTAATACTCCCATCCTGGAGCCGAGGTTCAGTAACACTCCCATCCTGGAGCCTCGCTAACACTCCCATCCTGGAACCGAGGCTCAGTAACACTCCCATCCTGGAGCGAAGGCTCAGTAACACTCCCATCCTGGAGCCGAGGCTCAGTAACACTCCCATCCTGGAGCCGAGGCTCAGTAACACTCCCATCCTGGAGCCGAGGCTCAGTAACACTCCCATCCTGGAGCCGAGGCTCAGTAACACTCCCATCCTGGAGCCGAGGCTCAGTAATACTCCCATCCTGGAGCCGAGGCTCAGTAACACTCCCATCCTGGAGCCGAGGTTCAGCAACACTCCCATCCTGGAGCCGAGGCTCAGTAACACTCCCATCCTGGAGGTTCAGCTCAGTAACACTCTCATCCTGGAGCCGAGGCTCAGTAACACTCCCATCCTGGAGCCGAGGCTCAGTAACACTCCCATCCTGGAGCCGAGACTCAGTAACACTCCCATCCTGGAGCCGAGGCTCAGTAACACTCTCATCCTGGAGCCGAGACTCAGTAACACTTCACGCACTTTGCACCGCACTTTTGCCGTCGACCACTGAGGAAGGTATGCGTCAATCCGCCGCAGAAAAATCCCCGTGTTCCACAATATTTCACTGCCACCACTCATCACACCACTGATGATTTTCGCGTTCACCCGTCACCGCCCACAACTAACCTGTCACCGCCCCTGACCGATCACCACACCCACTGTCATCTGAAGACTGGCGTCGAGTTCCTTGTTCCGCGCCCGGCCGCCGCGGTCACGTGACCAGCGCGAGCGCTTTGGGGCATAAGGCGGGTGGACGCGGTTGGCCACGGTGATGGCGGTTAGCCGAGATCAAAAGAAAGTCGAGTCAGCTGTTCTCCGATTGCGAAGATGCTGCAATAATTAGTAGTGGTGAGAATGGTGAATTAATAGTAATAATAATAATAATAATAATAATAATAATAATAATAATAATAATAATAATAATAATAATAATAATAATAATAATAATAATAATAACAATAATAATAATAATAATAATAATAATAATAATAATAGTAATAATAATAATAATAATAATAATAATAATAATAATAATAATAATAATAATAATAATAATAATAATAATAATAATAATAATAATAATAATAATAATAATAATAATAATAATAATAATATTTAGGTCATCAGGCCACCGAAGTTGAAAATTTCGGCCAATTCCGGTCACCATAGATTTTGGAACTAGTGTCAAATTTTCACAAATGGAACATTTTGTAAACACGAGTCATTTGGCAGTGCAAATTGCGTTTATTCGCTCCACTGAAACGATTATACGAGCTAGTGGTTGCAGTGATTCCTCACAATTGTCTTAAAAGACTTTCATCTATCTCAGTGAATCATCAGATATCATAGAAAACCATTTTTTAATCTTCAACAAATTCTTATAAATGTATCGCTTCGTCAATGAGTCATCCTTATACCCCGTCACCTTCACCGGAATACGTTTGAAGTAGCAATTGCGAAAACTTATCAGGTGGGCGTTAAACGCCTCCCCCCATTCAATGGAGGGGGGGGGGATAAGCATTTACGATGAAAAGATGAGCTGAGTCGCCGCGATGAAGTTCGAAAAGTTTCAGTTTTTTCTTCTTCTTCGAATTAAAATTACGTAACATTTACCACACAATATTATAATTTAAATAAAGTTAAGAGTGAGGCTGTTGAAAGCTGGGAAGCAAAAGGTTTGCTTGATGTAGTAATCACCTTATATAAAATAAAATAATCTTCATTTTCAAAGGGCTATGTTGACACATTGCTGAATGTGTGTATTGGGGTTCGTCAATTGTTTGTTATGTATCTGGAATAAATGTTAATATATTTGAAAAACAGACAACTGATTTAACGACAGCGACATTATTATCAGTTGGTATTTTAACCCGCAAGTTACTGGGGTATATTTCATAACGCGACTTACTGGGGGGGGGGGGGGGCAATTCCCCCCCCCCCCCACCCCTCGGATCTCCGGAACTACTGGACCGAATGTAAAAATTCAAACAGCATTCGGTAGCCCTGGAAAATGCATCGAGGGAAACATAATATTGTTGACCTCGGCATCACCGATGACGTCACAGGTCAGGTCAAGTAAAAAATGTTTGACAGTGTCAAAAGGTCTCGATGGATAGAATTGTCGCGCAAAATTGCGATATTAAACGCATAATCTGTCGATAAATCGGTATGATTCGTGTGTCTGGCACTTATAAGTACCTTTCTAAGTTGCTTATGACCTTGGGTCAGGTCAAGGTCATTCGAGGTCACGTGGTCAAACTGCAGATTACGGTCATTAGGCGTTGTAACACATGTTCATGGGTTCGTTCTTCGTCTAGAACGCGGAAAATGACCTTAGAACATTGTTTGTTCCATATAAATAGAAGTAAAAGCAAAAACGGAAATGCGTTTTTATGCATAGTAATGCTGTTGACCCTTGGTGGCCGATTTTTGTCATTTAACACGCGCCCTGGAGGGGGGCGAAATCCGCCCACCCCTCCGGGTTTTCGAGGATAGCGCAAAAACGGCGCCACGCAGCGCCACCGTTTTTTGTATACCTGTTCATAAATGAACTTCCCGCATTATGTAAAATTCTTGGCCTCAGGTCATCTCAGGTCAGGTCACCAGACCAGGTCACGTGATGAGCTCAGCTCCAAAATGTTTACAGTAGTACCACAGCCACAGTTTTACGCCGATTGGTTTCAATCTTGCAGGACTTCATAAGGTCATAGATACCAACAATTTGTTTATCTCGGATTTCTAATATCGGTGACCTAAGGTCAGGTCAATTTTGTGACCGCCAACACGGTTGTATCAATAACTATCGACATAATGAAGATAGAGAAGAGAAAACGGTACCAATATGTTTGTCTCGTCGAGACACGTCTTCCAATATGCAACATGACCAACTTGGGTCACCACTTGACCTTGACCTGAGGTCAAATTTCTCAGTTGACCTAACCCGGTCACCATGGATATGATTCGAAGCGCCTTGACAAGACACACGCGATGGCGTAAACATTATTAACTTATTGCTTTATCTTTATTAGGTAAAAGGTTATTTGGGGAAAACAGTTTTGAAAACAAAATCACCTTTTTGACATTCGATGACTTCTGCAGCCTAAACTATTGACCTGAGCTCAAATCTGAGAACGCCTAGATCGATTGCATTTTTCAAAGACTTTCGATTGTTTTTTCCGTTTGCTGCTAACTATCATAGTTCCCGAGATATTTGGGGGTGTTCGAACTGAAGTCTTGAAAACTTGAAAATCTGACCCTTGATGACCTCTGGTGACCACAATATTGACCTGAAAAAAAAAATAACGAAATACTTTCGAAAGAGCTTGTCTCGAGCTATCTAACGTCGTTTCCCGCTTGTCGCTACGTTGCGTGGTTTTCGAGATCATAGGGGGGGGGGCGAAATCCGCCCCCCTCCAGGGCGTGTAATTATCAGAGGCCCTCCAGGGCGCGTGTTAAAGGTCATAAGTCAGTCATGTTTGCAGATATCGACTTTAAATTTGGTACACATACTCACCGCATACGTTTCGATCACATGTTTTCCGTTTTTTTGATAATTCTGATTTTTTCTTGAAAATTTTGTAAAAACAAAACAAAAAAAATATTTGGACTTTAAAAAAAAACCTCAAAATCCGAGAAAACAGTTTGATAGTCCGTTTTATTGTAAGTAATTTAATTCAAGACAATTGATTTTATCTCAAACATCATACCTTTGACAGCGTTTTCCGCAAACCATTATTTTGCAACAAAAACCGAAGAACATGACGTCCCTCTGACGTTATTCCCGGTTGACCTATTATTACCTCATATTTCTCCTTTTGCTAACATGTGTATAATTGATGTGAGAGAAGGTACTACAAGTTTGGTGACGATACCGGTGTTCGTTTAGGAGTTATTGCAAAATAACGGGAGGGGGAATAGCCCCCCCCCCCCCAGTAAGTCGCGGGTTAAGTGAGCGTATTTTCGCCTTAATTAACCTCTTTTGATATTGTTCCATGTACCTTAGCGATTTCTTTAGCATCTCAGCAAACACACACGGTTCTGAACTTGCGACACTGACATCCGATTTCATCATTCAAAGGTCTAGAATGTCTTCATATAGAGCATGTATTGGAAACGAGCCAGTAGCGCATGCATCACAATAGGTAGAACGACTCATAAGCGTAGTAGATGTGTAAACTGTGGTAGCATTGAACCAATAAAGTCTGACACATTACTGGTACCTGGGCTGGTACTGCTGGTACTGAGGCTGGGCGGGGGCGGCCTGGTAGCTGGGGGCGGTGGCGGCCTGGTAGCTGGCCTGGGTCGCCGACACCTCCGGGGTCGGGTACTCGGTGGGCACGGGCGTCGGCAGGTGGTCAGCCTGCGGCTGGAAGCCGTTGGCGTCGGCCACGTAGGTGACGGTGTAGATGACACCGTCGTCACCAGGGTAGCTGTACTGGCCCTGGACCGCATAGCTCGACTCATCACCGTAGCCGGCCACAGGCTTGCCAGACTCGAAGGCGGCGATGCCGTTCTCAGTCTTGAAACTGTGGAAAAATTGACTGTTAACCACGGCGACGATTATAATGGAACGGAAATGTCTCATGCTGATGTAAAGCATTGGTCGATGCTTACCAAAGTAACTAAAAGTCCACTAAATTATCACAAATATCGCCCGTTGGCAAAGCAATGGTTGTATGTTGACTATTTAAAACAAAATCACGGAATATTTGATGAAACTTAAATACACATAATACATATTTGAAGTCATTAAAGGAAACTATCAACAAAAGGGTAATGTTAAAGGAAATTGTTCGTAATAGTTCAATAAAAGCAAACCTGCAGCACAGTCTCATCGAGTAGTTCGATAATTTTGTTTGATCCGGATAAAAACATAAAGGCAGACACCCACTCACCTGGAGACGTAGGACTGGTCGTCCCGGAGGTCAAACTGCTGTGACAGGATCTGGGGAACCTTCTGTCCGTACTGCTGGGGAGCAGGGGCAGAGTAGGACGGCGGGCCCGGGGCAGAGTAGGACGGTTGCTGGTACTGCGGGGCAGCAGCAGCAACGGCCAGAACGGCAGCAACAAAGAACTGAAAACAGAGTTATTCACTATTTAGTTAATGACCAATAATGCATCGGAATTAATTACAATGTATTTCGTGGACTATTACAGGTTATATGAACACAACTTAACAATTGACTCATGTTCGTTATTTACACTTTCAATTACATTCCATGAAAGTCTTAAATTACAATATTTGTATAATAAACCATACGGTTCCTAGTTTAACCCTCGCCCTACGTGAGTTTTTTCACCTTCGCCCTACGGGGGGTGGGGGCTGACAGGCCCCTTGTTAACTTCCAAACCAAGCAATTTAGAGCAATGCGGTAAGAACCATCATGTTGCCTGCCATGAGAGGAATCTAACAGTATGCAAATTTGAGGTTTCAGGTCAACGAGTGACCTTCCAGGTCAAGTGAATGACCTCGGGTTTACCACGTCTAAACAGCGATTTTGATGTTCAGAAAACCTCAAAAATAGAAATTGATAAATGTAAATAAAAAGGTATGTTCCTAGACCAGTTTTGTCCCAGAAATACAGAAAAGGTAGTTATTTGTTCGTATCTTGTCAAAAAAGTCAAACAAAGTTATTTTGAAAAATGACGTCATCAGTTTCTTACACTTAGGGAGCCATCACTCAGTCAAAAATAAAGATATTGCTTTGAAATGTGGTATGAGTATTGTCCATACTCAGTTCTCTCACATATATTGTGGTTTTTCTAACATCTTTGGAAATTTTGATTTTGTGGGGAGTTTAAAAAAAAATAGGGGTCAAAAACTCAAAATTTTTAACATCCGAGATTGCCATTTTAAAGAGAATGACATTTTGTATCTTTGGTTATTTGCGTTGGCATTTTGCTTTAAAACTCTGTTTTCTACGATTTGTCCAATATTTATCTTTCTTTTTACCAGCATAACGTCATCAAAGCATGATTATCTCCCAAACTAATTAACCAATTTTTTTTTTACAGCATACGTATAATTGTTTTAAACTCAGCTACCGAATATTTCAGCAAGATGCACTGCATGTATACAAAGTTATTCAAGAAAAACCTCAGGGGGGGGGGGGGGCTGTCAGGCCCCCCCTTTGGGCGAGGGTTAACCGGCGCCCAGCTGGGGTATTCAGCCGAACACTGGCGGGGGCAGATTCTGCCCCCTCGTTATCTTCCGAACCAACAACCGCAGCAAGGCGTGCAAGTAGGCAGTCGAAAGCTCTCATGGAGACGCATCTAAAGCATGCGCGAAAATTGCAATAAAAAAGGTCAAAAGAAAAGGTCAAAATTCAAAATCGAGGTATTTGAGTTGATATGAAGTTTAGGTCACATAAGGTCAACATTCTAAATTGGTCAATTTAAAGGAAACGGCATGTTTCTAGACCAGTTTTGTCTCAGAAATACAGTGATGGCATTTATTTGTATGTATGTGGTCACTAAAGGCCAAAAACGCAAGGTAAAAAAATGACGTCATGAGTAGTTCATACTTAGGGAGCCATAACTCAGTCAAAAATAAAGAGATTGCTTTGAAATTTTGTTTGGATACCGTCCATACTTGGTTCTCCAATTTGTATTCTGTTTTTTTAATATCTTTGAAAAGTTTGATTTTGTGGACATTTTCCGAAAAAGTTTGTTGATTTTTTGTGTGGTCAAAAACTGAAAGTTTATAAATGCGAGATATCCATTTTAAAGAGCCATTTCCTTTCTTGACGTTTTTTTATTTCATAAATGACATGACGTCACTAAAACGTCATTATGTCCTAAAGTACTTCACTAATTTCAATGAAATGTTTTGAGCGGACGTAAAATTGATGCTGCATAAGGTACTGACAGTTCAATGTCGATATCTATCATAGTTGTCAAATTATTGAGAAAATCATGAGGGGGGGGGGGGGCAGATACTGCCCCCCCCCCCTCCCAGCGGGACGTGGGTTAAGATCGTCAGTTCTTAACATCCTCACCATGAACGATCTACTCACCAGCTTCATTTTGGAGGATGTGGGTGTGTGTGTTCTGCGAGCTGCAGTAGTCGAATGATGTCCTCTGCACCGGTCAGTCGGTCTTTATACAAGTGGTCCGACTAGTCAGTCGGCATTTCCACAGCCTGCCTCGTGACCTTGTCCACCTTGCCCATTCAGGATGGCACGCTTTTTGCAAGGAAAATGTCTGAATAGTGTGATCGGCAATTGCAATTGTGATGCAAAGATATACTCACAATGTGATGACTGCAGGACAAAGTTGCAGTTGTGCACAACGTGAAAAATGTATGATTTTGAAGAAAAAATACGAAACGGAAAAATATGGTGGTAATTCAACTGATAAAACAATCATTAATAGATTGGTTACGTTCAAACGACTAACCATAATTCAATATACTGAAAGACTGTAGAATGAATGCATTGCCTATGATGTCACATTATCGTGTCTCGCATGTCTTTAATAGCATTAGAACTTTGAATTTGTTCTCAGTTATGTATATAACGCCCTACGGTTCGGTTCTTAGCGTGCATTTATCACACCAGTGGACGAATGCCAGACGAACATCGTCAAACACGACAGTTTAATCACCTGTCAGTGAGCTATCAGTCGGTAGCAAATACCTACCCTAAAGTTGGCCACAATTGTATCATTCACAGTCTAAAAAAGGCTAGCAAAAAAGGCATCATTCGTTCACAAGTTAGAGCTGAAAGTATTAATACCCAGGTTGATTTGAGTCCATTTTGTAATATCGCAAAAACTATAATAATTGCAATGGAGCATTTATAAACCTTTCTTATCCCGCCATTGGCTGGGGGGGGGGAGGCGTCCCCCCTGACGAACGTTCACAATAGTTAAAAGAACAATATAGTTATCGACGTAAAACTTCGGGTACCTTCTCCTACATCAATGTTACGTCTTCTGTGAACAAAATGAAGCAATTTCGTCAGAACAAAATCGAGATATAGCTAATTTAGTGACGTCATTACCAGGGCTGTGCCCGATGACGCAATTGACTCAAGCTGTCACCATTTTGTACTCGACTCCCCACGGTTCGGGCAGGGTGCCAGCAGTGTCGAGCACTGCCGGTAGGAGGTGCTAGGTTTCTGTAGAAGGAACAATTTATCATGTTCATGTATTATTTCGGGACGCATCCACAGTGCTGTGGCTATTCTGAGCCTTCGTGGCTTAGATAAAACAGGTTGCTTAAAAAAGAGGCATAACAGCAATCAGACCAGAAACACACTTCACACTATTCACGGCATCATATCGTCAGTTGTCTATTGGAGAAGCAACTGCTTGAGCTTCTGTTTAAAAACATGACGGATCAAGCCCTTTATCTCAGATGGCAACCGATTATACAATAGGCCACAGTGAGCCAGTCGCCTTTTGCCAGAACAAGTCTTTCGGATTTTAGTATTACGCCGATGGACTGTATGGAAATACTTTACTTCAAAATGCCTCCGCCACCCATGCCCCACCCCAAACTTTTATGGTGGCGACGCCCTTGTGCAGATATAATTATTGTATAATGTTGTGCGAGCAGAAAACTTATTATCTTTTCAGATATAGATTCTGACTAATGCCACAAGTGGCTGAAACCATTCTTGCAAGAATCGGGTCAATGTTGGTGCATGAAACTGGGCGCAACAACGCGTTGAGCCCGAAGGAGCAGCTCCTGCTGGCCATGAGGTTCGTATATTATCAAGACGAGTCGACGACTGAGATTGTAAACTGACCAACTTGATCAACCCATGTATATTATAAAATCAACAGAAATCTCAAACACTGAGTGTTTCCCAGGGATGAGATAATAAGCTGTAAACTTGTTTTTATTTTATTTTTAGAATACCACAATGAGCTGCGGACACGGTAAAAAGCTTAGCCTTATATCCTAAGAGCAGGCACAAAACTCCAGAATTTCTTGCACCAAAATTGATAAAGCAATGCAATCAATATATAGCGCATACCCTCCATTCTCTGTAATTACAGAATCTTCGCCACCGGGAGCACATCCGTGATGGTCGGGGACGGCCACGGGCCGTCAAAGGTCACAGTGTGCCGGACGGTCCACCGCGTGAGCGGCCTGATCGTGGACCGGTTCGGCGGCCTGCTCCGCTGGCCAAGTAGAGAAGTCTTGGGCCGAGTAAAGGCCGACTTCCATACCGTGGCCGGTCTTCCTGATGTCATAGGTTGGTATGTTGTGTATGACTATCCATTTCGTTATGGTTCCTATAGAATGGTGTTGGGACGTTTAACGCTGAGAATAACATGACAGGCAATTTCTTTCTAGCAAATACCTACCCTAAAGTTGGCCACAATTTTCTCATTCACAGTCTAAAAAAGGCTAGCAAAAGGCTCAGATGGCGACCGATTGTACAATAGGCCACAGTGAGCCAGTCGCCTTTTGCCAGAACAAGTATTCGCCCGTGGGTGACACAACAGGCCCGTTTGTCGGGTATGACGTCACGACATAGGTAAACATAGAAGCGATATCTCGTGGAAGACCGGTATCCAGAGCAGTTTTAGCTAGGCACATTTGGTGATAGCTAACCAGCTGTTCCGCTCGCAGCCACTTCAGTTGTCTGAGCACTTCGCTGATATGATCGTACTTACGCCTACCACTAATCACGTGCGCGCAGAAATTTTACAACTTCTGAATACGGTGGAGTTGGGTCTTAGCACAGGTACCATAGATGGCAACACAGTAGCGAATCGAACTGATTACAAGCGCATTCACAACATGAGCTACTGTAAAGGAAGGCAGGACATGTTTGGAGTGTAATAGCGAAACGAGAACTCCAGTGCATTTGGCGACCAACTGGTTGATATGCTGTTCAAAAGATTGGAATCGATCCATGGTAAGCCCAATATTTTTAACCGTAGGACTTTCGGAGATGATGGAGTTGCCGAACCTGATCTAAACCGGCGGGAAGTCACGTAAATAATTTGTGGTGCCATGTACCATCCGTTGGGTTTTCGTGGGGTTGACTTTCATGCCGTAAGTACAAAACCAATTAGCGAGCACGGAGAGGATTATCTCCATGGACGAAATGAGCTCAGCGATCTGTTGTTTTCTGCCATTGACTACAACTTGGACATCGTCTGCATATTGCACAACCGTAGCATCGGGGATGTACAATGTCTGCAATCAATGCAGAAGATCGAGAACAATATTGGCCCCAGCGCAGTGCCCTGATACACGCCAGTGGTGATGGGCAGCGACACAGAGCGGACAGGCTGTCCGTCAGCTCCGCGGACCTGCAACTGCTGGGAGTGTTCGGCCAGATACGCATCGAACCACTGTGTGTCTATGTTGTAAAGTTGAAGCTTGGATAATAGCATCTGGTGATGTACAACGTCAAACCCTTTGGACAGATCACATAGCAAGGTCTGTAAAGATAAGTCTCAGGTGCACGTGTCTCCGCGTCTTGGCCTATCTGATGCCCTTTAGTTAGTATTTGTCAAGGTAATTTGTTAAAGTACGCATTTCTGTAATTCAAGATTGTGTTTGGTTTCTTGGGCTACATTTCTAAGCCAGCGTCATGGCGCCTAGTGCGCCAAATTCGCCACCCTGCATCCACAATGAACTACTGTGTTTTGCAGTGAACAAGGCCAACTCTGTACCATTTGAGACTCTTGTCAAGAGCTGTGTGGATTTCTACAATGGTGATAAAATCCAAGAGGCCAAGGATCTCCTGTGGGAGTCGGTCGTCGCTGTGGAGCATGGTGACCGGCGTGACTTGCGACACATCAAGCGAAAAACACTGGAACCTGCTCAAAAGAGAGGGCAGACTGTGAAGATATTATGAAAGCACTCCAGGTTTGTGACAGGGAGGGCACTGCCATGCCCAAGTTCTGTGCCATTGACTTAGGCAACATCTCCCCTACCAATCCGGAAAATATGGACATCTCAGTCCTTGTAGAAGCTAGGAAAAAGGCACTTAGAATGCTAGGGGCCATTAACAGAAATGTTTCCTACAAGAGTGAAAAGGTAATAACAAAACTGTATTGTGCATACGTTAGACCACATTTGGAGTATTGTGTACAAGCCTGGTCTCCAACATATGAGAAAGATTGCTGGTTGTTAGAAAGAGTTCAAAAAAGGGCAACAAAAATGGTTAATTGTCTTGGTAGTTTACCTTATGAAGATAGATTAAAGAAATTGGGTATGTTTTCACTTGATATAGAAGGCTAAGAGGAGATCTAATTGAAGTCTTCAAATTGGTAAATAGTCAGTATTCTGGATATTTAAAGGGTATGTTTGAGTTCAATAGGGAAAATCGAGGTAGAGGTCATCAGCATAAACTCATTATGAAACAAAGTAGGACTAGGCTACGACAGTCATTTTTCAGTAGAAGGGTTGTAGGACATTGGAATATGCTATCAGGGGATGTCGCTGATGCAGTGACACTTGCTTCCTTCAAAATTAGATTAGATAAATACTTTACAGAGAAGGGATTAGTTCATAAATACTCGTGGGATTAGCCTTCTTTTATGTAGGTAGAGTAAGGTGATTTGAAGGGGCGAGACTGGTGGAGGGGGGGGGGGGGGGGTGGGTGTGGGTGTGGGTGGGGTGGGGTGCAACCTCGGATGGGCCCAAGAGGCTCTTTGTTGCACTTTTCTTTTATGTCTTTATGTCTTTATGTCTTCTAGGCCAGCTCTCCCAGATGCAGGCTGACATGGGCACTCTTAAAGAAGCTGTGCAATCTCTGCAAGAGACGTCCACCAAAACCTGTGTGGGCTCACACACAAATCAAGCCCCTCCACCACAGTGGGCCAGTGTGGCTGCCTTGCCACCAAAACCAGCTCAAGCAGTGCCACGTGGGGAAGTACCCCAACAGCCACAACCGATCCAGCAGCAAGTACCCTGTGGTGCGTGTTTCATCCGAAAACTGCAGTATGTTATGTCATTGTACGCCCATGCCTTTTAGTTTCCTTGCAATAATATGACCCCCTTTCTTCCATTCCTGAGCGCGCCTCTGCAAAAATTAACTTTATTCCCTTTTCTAGCCTCATATGTGCATATATCATTATAAGCTAAACGTATCTTAACTAATCTTAAACTAGCTCTGGTGATGCCAGATGGCTGTGGTGGTTCGGGGCGTTTGGTGAGACTCCATCTTTCTCGAATCCCGGATGTGCGGGGTTCGGGAAATGGTCATATTTGGTCTTTCTCGTCATCTTACACAAAATGATCAAAACAAAAACAAAAAGTTTTCACTGAGAGCTAATATTCCTGAAAATAATTTCGTTGCAAAATATGACCATTTCCCGAACCCCGCACATCCGGGATTCGAGAAAGATGGAGTCTCACCAAAAGCCCCAAACCACTACAGCCATCTGGCATCACCAGAGCTAGTTTAAGATGAAATTGTTAAATTTAAGTAAACTATGGTGTTATCATTAAAATGGAATTTCCAGAAAAATGCATTAATTCATAAAGTTGCGATTGATATAAAAAATCACCGGGGAAAAGCCGTATTCTTACGAGTTATAGACCCATTTACCCAAAACGCCCCAATCGCCCCAATCGCCCCAATCGCCCCAAACGCCCCAAATGCCCCAAATGCCCCAAACGCCCCAAACGTAAAATCCTTCGTGAAAACGGCTAGTATTGATAACCTTCTGATAGCATGAAATCCAATGTTCTTATCCGAGCTTTGGGGTGAAATGTCCAGTGCAGTTGTTACTGGGTACAATCAAGGCAACAGATGCCACCATAAACCCCAATTGTCATCATCATGTGTTAGTGACACTCATGGTCCATGGAATTGCCAGACGGACCTTGGTGGCATAGTGGTGGAAGAAATATATATTTAGAGCACTAATTACTGCAGTATTGACTGACAGAGTGCACTAAAATTAGATTCACGACTGTGGCCTTGGTTTCAATGCATTTCATTGCGGAATTTCCAGGCTGACCTTTGGTGGCATAGTGGGGGAAGAAATATATATATTTAGAGCACTAATTACTGCAGTATTGACTGACGGAGTGCACTAAATTATATTAACGACTGTGGCCTTGGTTTCAATGCATTTCATTGCGGAATTTCCAGGCTGACCTTTGGTGGCATAGTGGGGGAAGAAATATATATTTAGAGCACTAATTACTGCAGTATTGACTGACGGAGTGCACTAAATTATATTAACGACTGTGGCCTTCGTTTCAATGCATTGCAATGCATTTAGATTATAACATTCATTCTGGAGCCAGTTCAAATTGTGATAATCCGCGCCGTGCCCGTGCTCGGCGCCACCTTCGCCGTGCGGCGTGGGGGGGGGGATGGGGGTGATTAGACCCCATCTAGCTCTAAAACTAAAAGGGCTAAAAAACGCGGAAAAGGGCGTTCGAAAGTTCTCGACCATCACATTCGAAAGTACTTCAGATATTTGTTTTTCCTAAAGCCAATATTGAGGTCACTAGAAGTCATCAAAGGTCAAATTTTCCCAGTTTTAGGACTTCGCTCTAGAAACCCACAGATATCACAGGAACTATGACAGCCAGGAACAAACGGAAAAGGCAATGGAAAGCTCTTGCAACATGCAATCGAAAAAGTTCCTCCAATTTTAGATCAGATTAATAGTTTAGGCTCCAGAGCTCATCAAATGTCAAAAGGCGATTTTTTACTAAACAGTTTTTCACGAAAAACTTTTTACCTAACAATGACAAGGCAATAATTGTGATGCCATCGTGTTTGTCTCGTCAAGGCGCTTCGACTCATATTAATGTTGACTAAGTTAGGTCAACTTAAAACAAAATGACCTCAAGTAATGGTCAAGTGGTGACCCAAGTAGGTCATGTTGCATATGAAAAGACGTGCCTCGAAGAGACAAACACATTGGTGTCGGTTTCACTTCTCTATTCTCATTATGTCGAGAGTTATTGGCATACAACTGTTGGTGACCTCGGATGACCTCGGCTGACCCTGTAGAACAAAAATGGCAAAAATGGCACCTCGAATGAACAAAAATGGCACCTCGATCATCAATAATGGCCTATAGTAACAGCAGATATCTTGCGTATCCTTGGAATAGGAAGCATTTGAATATTTCCCATTGACTTATAATGGGGAGGTCACGGACCCGACCTTATGTCGCTGATATTAAAAAAAAATCAAGATATACACATTGTAGATATATATTATGAAATTTTGTACCTTATGAAATCCTGTAAGTGTAAAACCGACTATCCAAAAACTGTGACTGTGGTACGACCACAATTTTTTGGGGAGGTGGGGTCACGTGACTTTTTTCTTCTTCTTTTTTTTCCGTTTATCCCACCGAAGGGCAACGTGACTTTTTTTTATTCACACAAAAACAAACACATCAATACAAACAGCACTGCACATTGTCGCACTCATTTGTTTTCCGCCATACAAACTTGTATTATCATTTTTACATAAACACTTAAAAACAAACATTCAATCATCCATACAACATCGAAATCCTCATCGGTGCCTATCAGCCCGATTGGGCCCATCAGCCCGATTGGGCCCATCGGTGGCCCCCGCCCGCGCCGCCTCGCGTTTTTCAGCGGCTCCCGTTCGCGAAGCGGCGCCCCCTCGCCACCGGCCGGGCGTGCAAGCCGTCGGCCGGCGTGGCCGGCGCCCCGCACGCCCGGCCGGTCGACCGGCCCTGCAGCACATGCTGAGGTCCGGTCCCGGGTTAGCCCGGGTGGGGAAAGGGCGGGGCCTATCCTATCATTGTTTCCTGTGACATCCAGCGCCACACTCGGACTAACGGCCTTTATCGCCCAATCGCGATCAATGTACGGCTTACGCTCGTTTACACCCCCTCCCACACCATTCTCCCACACACCCACATCCCCCTCCCGCCCACTCCCGCCAGGGTTTAGGGTTGCCGCAGGCAGACCTTTTTTTTAAATATTGATTTGGAGTTCTTCATTTATGAATGGTTTCCATTTTGCCTTAAACTTATCCATTCTGTCTTTTTTCATAGCAATTATTTTCTCCATGACATAATATCGCGACAAAAACGGCATGAAATCGTCTAAACATACCCGCTCTTCCTTAAAGCGCCGACTAACAATGAATTTCTTTGCAATCATCACAATAAGATTAACCCCGCTCATAGTTTTTAGGGCCCCAAATATTATATTATTTACATTAGCATGAAAACGATGACATGGTTTGATTTTTTTATTAATTTTCGCCACTAATTCATTCCAAAACAGTCCTATTTCGTGGCAATCTACAAAATAATGTTGTATGGTTTCCATTCCACCACATTCATCACAGGAAGGACCATGGAGAGCACCTCTTATGCATAAAAAACGTCTGGTTGGGAAATATCTGTGTGTAATCCTGTATTGTAAGCTTTGTAGCTTAGTGGAGCTGGTAATCGTAAACGGTACCGAATATATCCTTCTCCAGTCCTCACCAAAGCTGATGCCCTCACTTTCCCATTTTAATTGAGCCCGTGGAATGGTGTCCCCTATCCAATAGTCGTGGAAAAACTGGATTTGACCTGTTGTATTGGAACATTCTTCCCTTGTATTACGATGTACGGAGCTGTGGTCCTCTCAGCTGTCGATAATGGTGCGCTCCCTACTAGCATCCGTTTCCACTCCGCCGGAATCGCCCTCAATAGGCTCATATAGCGAAGCGGGCCAATCCGCACATGATTATTTCGCTCCAAAAGTCACGGTCACGTGACCCCTTTGTTTTGGGGTCACGTGACTTGGTCTGGTGACCGGACCTGAGATGACCCGATTTTTTGTTTTGTTTCGATAATGTGCGCAATGAATGCCCAAACAGCTGTGCCAAAAACCGCGGTGCTGCGCGCCGCCGTTTTTTCCGCTATGCTCGAAAAATCTGAGGGGGGATGTCTGGGCACCCCCTCTCCCCGGCATGGCGCGGGATGATGTAGGCAAACACCGAAACTCTGGTAATGACAAGATACATGAACATACTGGACTTTCAGGCTATTGGTGGTGTAGACGACACATAAGTAGGTAAAAAAATGAATCTTCGGACACGTCCTAACCTCGTGACACCCCTGTCATGCTATTGGTGGTGTACACGACACATAAGTAGGTAAAAAAAATATTCGGACACGTCCTAACCTCGTGACACCCCTGCCATGCTATTGGTGGTGTAGACGACACATAAGTAGGTAAAAAATGAATCTTCGGACACGTCCTAACCTCAGACTACATGCTATCAGAATGCAGACAATACCAATGCATGGTGCTTTAGTGTGTCAGTATTAATAGCATGAAATCCAATGTTCCTATCCGAGCTTTGGGTTAGAGCGGGTCATATGACCAATGCAGTCGGTACTTGGTACAACCATAAGCCCCAATTGTCATCATATTCGGATCATCATGTGTTAGTGACACTCATGGAATTGCCTGACTGACCATGGTGGCATAGTGGGGGAAAAATATATATTTAGAGCACTGATTACTGCAGTATTGACTGACAGAGTTCACTAAAATTAGATTCACGACTGTGGCCTAGGTTTCAATGCATTTCAATACATTTTGATGCTCAAATTGTCAACCATAGTGCCAGGGGCCAGGATCAGTTGATGGCATAATGGGAGATAAATATAACTTTAGAGCACTCTAAAATAAGATTCATGACTGTGGCCTTGGTTTCAATGCTCCAATTAAAGAACAGCCGGTAGTTTGTATTTTTTCAAGTGTGGCTTATGGGTGGTAAGCCACCTGGGTGGCTTCCAACTCCCAAGACACCGCCAGGTACTGAATTCCCCGGGCAACGCCGGGTACCCCAACTACACCTGTTTAAGTTCAATTAAAAAGAAGAAAATACAGTTCAATTAAAAAAAGGTGAAGTTCAATTAAAAAAAGCTAAAGTTTAATTTAAAAAAGCTATAGTTCAAATTACCAGAAGATAAACTTCCAGTTAAAACACTTACGTTCGGGGCCGAATGTGCGCAATCTAAACGGGCAAAACAAGCACTATTATAATGATATAATTGCGAATATTTTTAATGAGTAAAGCCCGTGAGCTTCCCGCTAATCATAACAAGATTACGAACTCTTCAATGCCTGTATTCCTTTGTACAGTATCATCAACGTGTTGTACAGCCTTCTGATAGTGTTCAACGTGTGCAGTGTGCGGAGACTCAACTGACGCTCAACACACATTATGTGTACATGTACATGCATGGTTCTCAACGCACAAGCTACAGGCTACACCCCCCCCCCCCTCTCCCTAGCCAGGTCCGCCAGGGCCATGCACACAGGGAAGTGTCGCTGCACATGATTGCATGAACGGAGGCACATACGAGGAGTGATTTTTTTGCATGAAAAATTGTCGATCTTAGCCTTCAGGTACAGCATGAGAGGTTCTCCCTGCGTCATGTCAGGTTGTGTGTTCATCATGTCCATGAAGGTGCAGGCCATCTCCCTCTTCATGTCCGTGTACGTACATGTACACATAATGTGTGTTGAGGCCCAGTTAAGTCTCTACACACTGCACACGTAGGACACTTTCGGAAGGCGACTTGATGATACTGTACAAAGGAATAAAGGCCTTGACAAGTTTGTCATCTTGTTATAATTAGCAGGAAGTTCCGGGTTTTATTCATAAAAAAATATTTGCATTTATATAATTATGACAAATGAAATGACAAATGAAATGACAAATGAAATGACAAATGAAATGACAAATGAAATGACAAATGAAATGACAAATGAAATGACAAATGAAGTGACAAATTATAATAGTGCTTGTTTCGCCCGTTTACATTGGGCACATTCAGCCACGAACGTCGGTGTTTTAACTCGACGTTTATCTTTTTCTTCTTTTTTTGAACTATAGCTTTTTTAAATTGAACTTCAGCTTTTTTAAATTGAAATTATCTTTTTTAAATCGAACTTTGACGTTTTTAAATCGAACTTCAGCTTTTTAAAATTAAACCTTATCTTGTTTAACCCTATTCCCTGCGGGCGGCCATAATTACGTTAACCTGCGGGGGGGGGGGGCAGATTCTGCCCCTCCCCCCAGAGATCTCGAGAACCACTGGGTCGATTTCGATGGAGAAAACGCTATTCGATTTGTCATGACAAGATCTCTTTTAGGATCCCGAAATTTTTGTTTTGTTTAAAAATGGGGGGGGGGGCAGGGGGCAAAAAATACGAACATTTTGTGTATTTTTTTAAAGGTTATTGCGGCCATGTGGCTCGACCGATACTCATGCCCTAAACTTTTTGAGCTTGAAATGTACTGGTCTTTAATATATCAAAAGACAAAACAAACAACAAAATCATAGGCGTATTCAGGGAATGTAAAATGGAGGGACTTTCTGAAAACAAATATGTGCTGTTCGTGATTGTTTGGGACGACATGAACGTCACATGTGGGCATTATATGCTGTAATTGGTTAAATTTAATATATTGCTCATACTGAATATATTATCATAGGCGGATCCAGGAAAAAACATGGGGGGGCAACACGCGCGTAACGCTTTTATCATCTTACTAATTTGAAGTTGGGCCTAATTTGAAGGTGGGTATCGCCTCCCATTGTTTTATCCTCAGTGCGACTCTGCCCCCCAAAAATGTACAATCCCAGTATCTACGATACATATTGCATTGAAATTGTTCTGCACATTCATTGCACTGCAAACCACGAAGGAAGTATGTGCCGCAACACCGCATTCGTAACACCCTCCCCAAAACAGGAGCCTGGAACCGCCTCTGCTGGACCGATTTGTTCTCTCTCAAAATTTTGACACAACACGCGCCATCTTCCCCCGCAGGGAATAGGGTTAATTGAACTTAAAAAGATGTAGTATACTATATTACTAATATTGTTTAAACTTGCGTTGCGCCACTTTTGCCTCAAGGACAAGGTACCATATTGTACAGTCATATGAAGTATATTTTATATTTTATTTTTAAACGTTTGCAATGCTCATCATTTTTACCATATATGGTAAAGGATATGTCATTTTCGACTACGGAAGATGGGGGGGGAAATAGTTTTCTCCCGCTTGATTTTGCCAGCGGGGGCGGCTGCCTCCGCTGTTGTGTTGATTCAGTGTTAAAATTGATATGTGCCTGTGTGGGCTTCCAGTGTGGCTTGCATCACAGGAAGTTGTATCTATTGCTTTTCCAATGCGCTGTTGCAATACGAGATTGATATCATTGCAATGCAACGTGGATGTTCAGATTGCAGTGTGAGCAGGCAGCAGCATCGCTTCAGGTCAACTGCGTGTAATTCACAATGCATGGGCAGCGTAATAGGAATGCTAATATATTTTCAATGGCTTCAATATTTATGAAAGATATTGCCTGTCATGTTATTCTCAGCGTTAAACGTCCCAACATCATTCTATAGGAACCATACCGAAATGGATAGTCATACACACCATACCAACCTATGACATCAGGAAGACCGGCCACGGTATGGAAGTCGGCCTTCATTCGGCCCAAGACTTCTCTACTTGGCCAGCGGAGCAGGCCGCCGAACCGGTCCACGATCAGGCCGCTCCCGCGGTGGACCGTCCGGCACACTGTGACCTTTGACGGCCCGTGGCCATCCCCGACCATCACGTACGTGCTCCCGGTGGCGAAGAATCTGTAATTTCACAGAATGGAGGGTATGCGCTATATATTGATTGCATTGCTTTATCAATTTTGGTGCAAGAAATTCTGGAGTTTTGTGCCTGCTCTTAGGATATAAGGCTAAGCTTTGTATCGTGTCCGCAGCTCATTGTGGTATTCTAAAAAAAGAAAAGAAAAGAAAGTTTACAGCTTATTATCGCATC
>JAXIVJ010010733.1:0-46078 GCA_036785665.1 Chirona hameri | reverse complement strand
AGACACACACAGACACACACAGACACACACAGACACACACAGACACACACAGACACACACAGACACACACAGACGCACACAGACGCACACAGACGCACACAGACACACACAGACACACACAGACACACACAGACACACACAGACACACACACAGACACACACACACACACACACACACACACACACACACACACACACACACACACACACACTCACACACACACACACACACACACACACACACACAGGCACGCTCGACATATCCAGCTTTTAAAAAGTAGCTGCAGCTGCCATTGAGAAGTGCTGACCGCCGTGTCTGCTGTGGACAGTGACCGACGTGTCTGCTGTGGACAGTGTCACAGTGGACAGTGACCACCGTGTCTGCTGTGGACAGTGACCGCCGTGTCTGTTGTGGACAGTGTCACAGTGGACAGTGACCGCCGTGTCTGCTGTGGACAGTGTCACACACCACCGATGACCTGATGTTCCTGTGGGACCCGAACGTGCCGCTGGAGGTGGACCCCATTGAGCTGCCGCAGCTCGACCTGGTCTCCAATATCACCGGCGACTGCACTCATATCTACGCCACAGGTCAGATATACCGCCCGCAGTCAGTGGCGCGCACGTGCAGGGACACAAATACGTGTGAAGCATTGTGACACGTGTCTTGATCTTTTCACCCGTCATTGAATTATGCACAAATATTACAGTGAACATTTGATTGTTGCCTGTTATTCATATATTTCTACTGTTTGTCAGTGGTCTTTGCATTGCAATCATCAGGGTGGTTACGCGTGTATCAACAATTGTTTCGGATACATCATTTCTATTTTGCCAGTTAAAGGGAGTGTGCTTACTGACATCGCTTATTTGTGGTTGTTGGCACTGCAGAACAGAATTTTCGGAATTGATCCATTATGTACTTCATTTCTCCTGATTCACCCTAGTTGCTGAGTATTTCAAAAACTCCAGGAACGTGATGGAATCACAAAATTATCGGGTAGACTCCAGAGGGCTTCCGCTACTAGAAGCACTGCAACTATCGATTAAACTGCTAGCATATTGTTAGCGGCGGACAATAGTGATTCGACAAAACAGTTCGTGCGCGCTGATAGCAGCAGCCGAACAGAACCTGGACGGCCATCATGCTTTTCGATGGTGGCCGTTTCGATGATGGCCGATTGCCATTTTTCGACGAAGATATCAATTTAGAGCTACGAAACTTGCACATAATAAAGTTCACAGCGGCAAGAATATGCTGTGCAAAACTTGTCTCTCTATCTTGCATGATGTGACTGTAATTTTATTATCTTATTTGCGCCGTTTTACATAACATCACTATAGTGACGATCGTTCTATAGGTATCGAAAAAAAGAAGAAACAAAATATAAGTGAAAATTCAACTAAAGGGACTCCAGATGTGAACTTCATCATATCCAGCAATCAAACCAATAGCTACTTACCGTATCAAAAATATTTTCGACATTCCAAAACAGTAGGCACACTCCCTTTAACCCTATTTGTAACAGGCTCCTGGCTACCCCTATTTGTAACAGGGGGGCGGATTCCGCCCCCCGGAGATCTCGAGATATACCCGTCCGATTTAAAAAAAATTAAACGGTGTTTGGTTCCCCTCAACACGATCTACATTTATAAATAATGCAAATATATAAATTTGGGATAGGGGGGCAACAGGGGGGCAAAAACTACAAATTTTAGTGGTATTTTTGATCCAACATAGCTTTCATGTTTATCGACCGATTTTAACACAACTAATAGGAATCGATAGAGATTGAATTGGACATTGATATATGACGGTGACGTTTGCAAATTCAAAAATCATAGGCGTGTGCAGGTCACTCAATATGGGGGTGAAGTAAATGCGTAATAAAACCATTTTTTGATGTTTTTTTTTATAAATGAAATGGTATGTGATTGAGACATTAGAAAAAACAGTTATAAATCATAATTTTTGCCATATGCGGTACCAGGTTAGTGAAAAAGGGGGGTAAAATTGGAAAAAAATATTAACCGCAGACAAGTTGCTACCCAGCACTATAGATATGTTACTGATCGTAGATAGTTCCTTTTTGCATGTTGTACTTCATCTTAGGCGTATCCAGGATCCAAACTGGGGCGGCGCAAGACCTTTTGATAAGTATATTATCTGCTGTTATGATACTAACTAGTCAACAGTGACTATTTCACTTACAACTTCAAGTAACATTGCTACCCACTTTTTACCCTACCTGGACTCGCCTATTATCTTATAATCGTTCGTAGAGTAGCCTGTGGTGCGTGTTTCATCCGAAAACTGCAGTATGTTATGTCATTGTACGCCAATGCCTCTTAGTTTCCTTGCAATAATATGACCCCCTTTCTTCCATTCCTGAGCGCGCCTCTGCAAAAAAATGACTTTATTCCCTTTTCTGGTCTCATATGTGCATATATTATTATAAGCTAAACGTATATTGCGCCGTTATCGCTGGCATATCGTCATCACCATGCCAGTCACCCCCCTTTTCATGTTCCTGAACACGCCCCTGAAACTCTATATGTAATAAATTATGCAAATAATGGAAGCAGAAGCTATCTTTTACATCTTTATAACTATAAATGCCCCTTACATTGCTCTATTGGCTTCCCGGCAAGCATTGAACACTTCCTGGAACCCCCCCCCCCCTTTTCAAGCCCCTGCAACCGCCTCTGCCATGCAATTTTTTATGATATTTCATTAACATCAACTAATTTGCACTTGTTGCAATCACCGTAAGCCGATGTAACTCCTTCATACTTGATGCAGTTAGGAAGAAACTGTGAAGATCGCATTTCCGTATTATCGCCAAATGTCGCCTCCGAACCCACCCAAAACTGTGCCCTGGAACCGCCTCTGTTCAGGTTAAGAACTCAAAATTTGGCTCCAAATGCGGAGTTCAATTGTATGAAAAGTCCCAAAATTGCATGGGCCTGCTCCCATCCGTTCTGGAGATATCTGCGAAAAACATGAGGGGGGCGGAATCCGCCCCCCCCCCCCCTGTTACAAATAGGGTTAACCCGCGCCCCGATGGGGAGGGGCAGAATCTGCTCCTTCCCGGATTTTCTCAATAACTCAAAACTGAGGTAGATATCAACTTGCAATTGTATGTACCTTATGCTGCATTAATTATACGTCTTCTGCAGGGGTGGTAAAAGTGATCTGAGCGGCCCCGACAAAAAGTGGCACATAAAACAAATGGCCCAAGCTCAGCTGGTGTCATTTTTACTTCAAATGCATACCCTAACACCTGGCTGCATGCTCATATCATACCTGTATTTTAAAACCAAACAAAGATCTAATTGTCACTGAAAGCTACAGGCCAATATCACTGACCAGGTGTTACCACAAAATCTGTGAGTGAATGATTCGAGAAAGATTGCTATATTTGATGAAATCAATAAACATCATATCAAACAACCAATCAGGCTTCTTGCCAGAACGACGAAGCACAACTGACAACCTAACTAAACTCACAGCAGATATCCAAAAACTAATTTGCACTCAAGTAACACACTGAGCAGTTCTCTTCCTCGACCTAAAACAAGCCTACAAACACACTCAACATTCCAACACTACTTGACTATATACACAAAATGGACATCACTGGACATCTATTCCTTAACCATTAGATACTTGTTCATTAATTCACCTCCCCAGTTAATGGTGTTCTTGAGGTCCCTAATAAAAGAGAAGAGAAACAACTATACAAATGACTTGAGTCTAAAAATTCGGAAAATAGTCGAAAAAGTGTCACTATATTTCGGCACAAACCTTCATCAGGTGACATAACTGATGCATCAGTCACCTGATGAAGGTTTGTGCCGAAATGCAATGACACTTTTTTCGACTATTTTCCGAATTTTGAGACTGAAGTTCAGTTCAGTTCGTTTATTTTGTTAACAAAAAGACATCAAATCAAACAGGACAATAATGGATTGGCGCAAAAGCAAAAGCTTAAATCATAGCGCCTCTCCAGATGAAACAAATGAAACAGATTTTACCAAAACTAAGGAACAGATCACGTAGGCCCCGCTACCAGCCCGCCGAGCGGCCATTCGAAAATCAGGTGGCCAGGCACAGGCGGCAACAGCAGGTCAGCGTGGTGAAAGTGCTGGTAATGTGTGATTGTTGTGTTATTTGTGGGTGTTGAGTCTTTGTGAAAGTGCTATGAATGTCTGTAAGTGATGTGCGATGTATATACCCTGTGTTTGTGAAATATTTTTACCAAAGAGCAGGAGCTCTAATTTGTTTTTGGGTGACAAATCATCAAAGTCGCGCACAATGCGTCGCGCTGCGTTAAAGAGGTTCGTTCTGTGATTCGTGTATAGGGGGCACCAGAGTATGTAATGGATAGTGTCTTCGTACGTGTGTCCACAAGAACACAACGGACTTGGTGTGAGTTGGAGTTGAAAGAGGTGGGCGTGTAGTGTTGATAAGCCGACACGTAGTCTTGTGTGTTGTGTTTTTAGTGTTTTTGTACCTACGGAGTTAAGTGCTGGTGGCTCGGGTGCCCCGAATCGCTGCCAGACTTGACGAGAGAAGTCACGTCGAGAAGGAGTGTTACGGAGTGTTTCAGGAAGAAGGTTCCACTGTCTAATCGTAGCAGGGATGTACGATTTCCGAAAGGAAGTTAACCGGATAGGGGGAAGTGAGAGAAGGTGTGCGTTACGTAACTGAAGTCCTGTAGCGTCCTGTCTTGTGTTAGGCAAGAGGTTAGTCAGGTATGAAGGAAGAGGCGGGTAGTTTTAATATAGTCGATGGTAAAAGAGAAGTCTGTGAATGAGTCGTCGTTGCTAGTCGTTCCCATCCTAGGTCGTTAAGTAGAGCGTTGGTGGGTGTGCCAGTCACTAGTCGTGCACAGCGGTTCTGTATGGTCTGGAGTCGTATTGAGTCAGAGGCAGTCAGGTTACCGTCGTAGATTATGTCGCAATAGTCAAAGTGTGGTCTTATGTATATTAAATATATTTCTTTAAGTACTGATCTTGGTAGAAACCTTGCAACAGGATAAATAGGTCCTAAGAGAGAATTTATGGTTCGTATCAAGGAATTGATATGTTCGTGAAAATGCAGGTCAGTGGAAAGATGTAGTCCTAGATGCTTGTGGCAAGTCACGGGAAGTAGGGGTTGTCCATCGAAAGAGAGGTCAAAGTCTTGGTCATTACGCCTGTTTGTGAATGTTTGTTGTACTGTCTTGTCCGCGTTAAATGTAATAGCCCAGTCGGTGCCGTACTGTCTTATCATGTCCAAGTCGTTTTGCACTGAGAGTCTGTGTTGTTGGCTGTCTTGTGGGTGGGATAAATATAGGGATGTGTCGTCAGCGTAGAAAAGTGCATCATTTTCAGTAATTTTAGATAAGTCATTAAGGTACATGAGGGCGAGCAAAGGTCCAAGGACCGAGCCTTGAGGGCAGCCAGCTATATTTTTTTTAGATCCAGAAATGGCACTTCCTACAGGAACAACCTGACTGCGATCTTTTAAATAAGACTTCAACCATGCCAATAGGGAGTATAGACATATGTTGTATTGAATTTCACATTTTGCAATCAATGCTTCGTGCCAAATTTTATCAAAGTATTTCGAAATGTCAAGGAAAATTGCGGTGACATTTTTGTTTTCATTTAGCGCCGAGTACAGTTGATGAGTAAGATAAAGGAGCTGGATATGTGCACCATGTTGGGGACGATAGCCACTTTGTTTCTCAGTCAATAAATTGTTTTCAGATAGATGCCCATATATTTTGTTCAAGACTAATTTTTCAAGTATCTTAGATAAATTAGGAAGAAGACTTATTGGCCTGTAATTGGTTGGATCTGTATCTGAAGTCATTTGTATCATTATTTCTTAACCCGCGCGGCGCTGGGGTCTCCATCCGAACGTGCGGCGCTGGGGGGGGGGGTAATTTTTACCCCCCTCGTATCTTCCGAACCAATAACCGCAGCGAGATGCACAAGGCGGGGATCGAAACCTCCCAGTGAGAAGAATCTAACGCATGCCCGAAAATATTAACATAAGGTCACATGTCAGGTCACGGTCAGGTCAAGTGTCAAAATGTAAGTATTTGGGTTTTTGGGCTATACTTTCCATCCAAAGCCTTGTATTGCAACTATTATCTCACAAAGTGCTCCCAAATGTATGATGCATCTCCCCCATAAGTAAAAGTGAAATTTTAAGCAAAGGTCAAGGTCAATGTCAGGTCACAAAAGGTCACAGGTCTACGAAAGCCATGCGACACATGTTGTATGGGTTATTTTACACGTATAATTCGATAGAAGCAGCCATTTTCACAGTTTGACACCATATAATCGCCCTCAGGTCACGGTCAGGTCACAATAAGGTCAAAATTTGAAATTGATTAATCTAAATAAACATTGCATGTTTCTAGACTAGTTTTGTCTTCGAAATACAGTGGTGGCATTTATTTGTCTGTATCTGGTCAGTAAAAGCCAAAAAACGCAATAAAAAAATGACGTCATGAGTTACTTATTGTTAGAGAGCCATAAGTCAGTCAAAAATAAAAAAAAATTGCTTTGAAATTTGGTTTGAACATCGTTCATACTCGGTTCTCTAATATATCTTCCGGTTTTTTGAAAATCTTCAAACAAAAAACTTTTGTGGAAATTCTTCCCCAAAAATCAGTTTTTTTGCATTTTTGGGGTCAAAACCCCAATTTTTTAACATCTGAGATAGCCATGTTAAAGACAATGTTATTTGCTTTCTTTTGACTCCTTTTATTTGCGATTTTCATCAACACGCTATTTTCTACGATTTTTCAAACATTTAACGTTTTTTCACCAAAAATTACATGACATGACGTCACTAAAACGTCATTATCTCCTCAAAATTTTCATGAATGTCAAAAAATTTGTAACACAAGATGTAGAATTGTTGTACCATAAGGTACCGAAAGTTTCATTTCGATATCTTTCATAGTTTTTAAGTTATGGAGAAAATCCGGGAGGGAGGGTAAAATTTACCCCCCAGCGCCGCGCGGGTTAAAGGTACACTCCCACCTTAACATTAGTTTTGAGTTGAGATAGCCATGTTGTTGGATTTGCATTGAAATTAATTAGGGTAGCAGTTAAAACAACCACATAGGCCTAATCAAAAATAAATTCGAACTTGGTCTTGACAATTGTAACGAATACACCCCACGTGTATTTGAATAGGGGTCTAAAACTGATGACGTCACCTCTCTTTACCAAATGGGGATGATAGTCGACTTGTTTTAAGTTAGACTTTGAGATATTTGCGTGTTTCAAATGGTTTGGTAATTGGTTTGTTTTGTATTCAAAGCGCCAGAATTGTCTCTAAATAATTGTGCCATACTTTGGCAGCGTCAAGGATTTATGTATAGTTTTATAGGTTTCAATATGACGTCATCAACCCAAATATTAAAACTTAACTTTTTATGAAATTGAGGCCCGTTTGCGAGAAACAAATGTCATAATCGTGTTCGGCAGCAATTACTGCATATTTTGACCACAAGCGGCGTACATTTGACAACTTTTGGGAAGGTGGGAATGTCCCTTTAATTTGGCCAAGTCTCAAACAAGGGTTAAACTTCATTGGTAAGAGAAGTGTTATTACAACACACAGGGAAGTGTACCAGTAATACCAAAGCTATGACGCCACCAAAAACGATAAATAATCAAACCTGACCTAAACTTTACAGCAATTACGGTTGCAGGGACCCACGTTTAGAACGCTCCGCTCGCATTCGCTCGCTGGCCGCTGCGCTGCGGAACCTACCCCAGACCCCCACAGACCATCTTGTAGACAGTCAAAGATAACCCACTTTTCAGTCTGTCGTAATACTACTGTCAGCTGACTACTCTTCTGTTATGCACATTATGGCAGCATGGTATGACGTCACAGCGTCATATGGTAACATCAGAAATGCAGCAGCATTGTGCACCACAGTGAAATGTCAATATTTCTTCTGACGAAGCCATTATTATTAACCCTATTCCCTGCCGGCGGCCAGAATTACGTTAACCTGCGGGGGGGGCAGAATCTGCCCCCCAGAAATCTCGAGAACCGCTCAGTTGATTTCGATGGGAAAAACTCCATTAGATTCGTCATGACAAGATCTCTCTTTTTGGACCCCGATATTTTATTTTTGTTCAAAAATGGGGGACAGGGGCATCAAATACGGAAATTGTGGGTGTTTTTAAAGGTCATTGCGACCATGTGGTTTGACCGATTGTCATGCCTTAAACGTTTTCCAGCTTCAGATGTACTGGTTTTCAATATATTTAAAGGTGCAAAAAAAATAAAAAATCATAGGCGTATTCAGGGATGTAAAATGGGGGATTTTTTATACAAAAATATATGCTGTTCATGATTGTTTGGGACGACATAGACATGGGGAAATTATATGCTGTAATTTGTTAAATTTAATATATTGCGCATATGCGGATCCAGGAAAACAACGTGGGGGGGGGACCATGCGCGTAACGCTTTTATCATCTTAATTTTTTTTAAAGTTAGGCCTAATTTGAGGGAGGGTATCACCTCACATTTTTGTGTACCTCAGTGCGTATCTGCCCAAAAATATGTACAATCCCAGTATCTATGATGCATATTGCAGTGAAATTGTTTCTGACGCATTTATTGCACTGCAAACCAAGAAGGTAGTATGCGCCGCAAAACCGCATTCGTAACACCCTCCCCAAAACAAGAGCCTGACCTCTGCTGGACCGATTTTGTATTAAAAAAATGACACAACGCGCGCCATTCAAAGTTACGAAAATTCACAAAGTTTCAGGACGCTAGGCCTAACGGTTCAGAAACAGAAAATGACAAACCAACGGGAGGGGGAGGGCAGAATCTGCCCCTCGCAGGGAATAGGGTTAATGGGTTAGGTTAGTTTTTTTAAAGTTTAGTTTAACGGATTTGTCGGAAGAAATATGGAAATTGTGTTGTGGTACACAAAGCCAAAATGTATTCTGGCAAAGCTGTTATTATTATTAATAGGTTAGGTTAGGTTAAGTTTAGTTTAACGGCTTCGTCAGAAGAAATATGGAAATACCTCTGTGGTGAACAGTGCCGCTGCTTTGCTGATGTTACCATATGATGCCATACTGTGCATAGCACGGCACAATGACAAGTATCTTAGTCAAAGATTACCAATAATTTCACAAGTTGGTCAAAATACATTGAAACTAGTGATTTAACAACTATTTTGAACATTAACAACAATTTTAAACGATTTGCAATGTTCGACTAAGCAATTTATCCAAATTAAAACTTATGCCTAAATATATGAGGAAGATGAGGAAAAAAATATACAGATGAAGATAATTTAATATACTTTTAATCACACGGAACAATGCAACCACTTTAACTAAATTTCCACTTACCATTTCACAATATGGACACGTTTGTCAGAAGATAAAGCACTATAATAACCGTCTATACGGTTCGCTGTGAATCATACTCCGTATCGACATGAACGAACAACATAACAAACTCAAAGTTTCATTACAATAGTGCCAGTGCAAGAATCAACTGACAGAACGAGAATCGACTGCCATGATTGCGCCATAAACGACACAATTTTGAAAAAATACGTCTAGATAGTCACGCTGAATGAACCGGTTTTTCTACTATTTCTAGTAGAACTCCTCAAAGTCACGCTGGTAAAACAGTGAAATACACTGTCCTGACAGTAGACTCACTCCATTTAAAATGCACAAGGGAGGACCCCGGGGCCGGGGCCGGGGTACACACTCAACTGTCGACTAGATAATTGGTATATATTTTTTCGTCGGAAATATGGGTGAAACTAAATAATTGGCAATCAAGAGCTGAAACGCAACTGCTAATTTTAAAAATACTGACGTGATGAATATTATGATTAGATGAATAATACATCTGAAGTGGTTTTGACGATCAGTATTTCTAAGGACATGATCGGTTAATAAATTTTCCTAGGAATGACATAGTAGCCGTTTTCACGAAGGATTATTGCGCTGAAAAGTTTTTGAAATATTCTGAAAGTTTTGAAAGACTACACAATTTTTACATGCGATTTTTTGGCTAGAAATGTCCCTCATAATTTTGTAATATGTTGGTAAGAATACAATATGTTGACACAATTGCGGTTTGGTGGTAATAAGCAAGATAAGTATGTATAGAATATTCCTAAAAGTTTCTGGAAGATTCAAGAAGTTTCAGGAAGATTCTTTCAATACTTATCTTGCTTATTACCACCAAACCGCAATTTTGTCAACATATTTTATTCTTACCAACATATCATAAAATTATGGGGACTCTTCTAGCCAAAAATAATATGTAAATGTTGTGTAGTTTTTCAAACTTTCAGAGTCTTTCAGAAACTTTTCAGCGCAATAATCCTTCGTGAAAACGGCTAGTAATGATTTGTACTGGCATTTTGACCCCCGAGTAGTATGAGAAGGATCATTTTGTCCCCAACCTTATCCATAAAGACAGAACACTTTACCGTGCCTGGTCTTCTGACATAATTTCAATGAAATTGATTGAGTATTTTTAGAGATAATGACGTTTTAGTGACGTCATATCATTCCATTTTGTTGTGGAAAAACGATAAATGTTTGAGAGAAAAAATCGTAGTAAATTGAGTTTTGAAGCAAATTGCAAATACAACACGTCAAAAGAAATCAAATGACATTCTCTTTAAAATGGCTATATCAGATTTGCGACATTTTGAGATTTTGACCCACCAAATAAAAATAATCTGATTTGAAGAAATCCAAAAAACTTATTAGTTTCAAATATATACAACAATAAATATATATTGGAGAACAAAGCATGGACGATGCCCAAACCAATTTTCTAAGGAATATCTTTATTTTTGACTGACCTATGACTCTCTAAGTATGAGTAACTCGTGACGTCATTTTTTTAATTGCGTTTTTTTGGTTTTTATTAACCAGATACAAACCAATAAATGCCACTACTGTATTTTTGAGACAAAACTGGTCTAGAAACATGCCATTTGTATTTAGATTTATCAATTTCAGATTTTGACCTAATGTGACCTGACCTTGACCTTAAAGGGAATCTCAAAGGGATTCTGAACTTTTCTGAAAGTTGTCAAATATACGCTGGTTGTAGTCGAAAATATGAAGTAAGTGCTGCTGAAAACGATGGTGATATTTTTATTTCGAAGTCACTTAACTTTATACAAATTAAGGTTTTAAATTTGGGATGATGATGTCATTATTGAGTTATAGAACCCCGCTGATTGGCTGAAAAAGTGGGATTGGCTGACAGAGTGGCTGTCAGCCAATCAGCGGCGGCACTAGCCTAGACCACATTTTGCAAATGGGAAATCACATTGCTTAAAGATGGCCAAGTTTTGGGGAAAATGACCTTAGTGTTTTCGACATTTAAATAGCAGCCACAGATAATGTCTATCTCAGTTCAAAACCAATACAAAGGTGACACATTCAGTTCAGTTCAGTTCATATATTGGCGAATTATTCCACGTTGTGGTTTAGTGTTTGATCCGTTTCAAAAACACCGTCAAGATGAGTACATAGAGGCCTATACATACATCGGTCAAGGACGCTAGAGACTTCTCCCGTCACATAATCGGGAAGGACGCTAGTACATAAGCCTAAATCAGACGCATAAACGTTAATACAGATGCAAATACAAATGCTAAACCATCTTTGCACCAAAGATGAGATGTCAAATCACAGATGATTTGGTATAGCGGCGAGAAGATATCGTACGAGCAGCCGAGGCGGCTGCCGGCAGGTTGTTCCAGGACTGAGATGCACTGTATGAAAAAGTACTGCGAGCCAAGGAAAGCCGAAACGGAGGAAGCTGTAACTCGCCACTGGCTGTTGCGCGAGTAACTCGCTGCGACACGGCTGAACGTCGGACAAATCACGACTGGACAGCTTCCGGAGTGTTTACATCATTCAAAGCCTTGAAGACTTTTATTCAGTCACAATGTTTGACCAGGTCGTCAATTTTGCGCCAGCCAAGTTGATCTAAAATAGGTGAGATATGGTCAAATTTGCAAGCACCTGTCACTATCCGAGCCGCAAAATTGATTAGTTTTTTAATTATTTGCAAGTGACAGGCTGCAGCTCCACCCCAGATTGAGAGACAGTAGATGATGTGGGGAAACACGTGAGCATGAATAAGGATCTTGCGGGTCTCTGGTGTGAGGTAGTGACGAATTTGGTAAAGTGAAAGAAGAATGGAGTTGTACTTTTTTACAGCATTTGATATATGCTCCTCCCAGTATAATTTATTGTCAAAAACCATTCCGAGCAACTTCACGGATGGGGAGGGGACCAGGACGTGACCGGATATGTTGATTGAGAAGGAACTGGTGTTTTTTAGAGACTGGGAGGTGCCGACAAGGAGAAGAGTTGTTTTGGTAGGATTCATTTTTAAGGAGTTAGATTTAAAGTAGGATTGGATAGACCTCAGTGTCTCCTGGCGAGATTTCAGAGCGCTGAGCTGGTCTGTAGGAGAGGAGTATAATAAGGAGGTCTCATCGGCATAGGATACTAAGCGTCCGTGAGGCAGGGAGGATGCAAGGTCGTTTGTGAAAATGCTGAAGAGGACCGGGCCCGTTAAAGAAACCTTTAGGAACGCCATGGGGCAGAGATAAGGAACGGTTGCCGCCTCTCACCATCTGCCGACGCTCGCCAAGGTAGCTCGCAAACCAGGAGCTGTCAATGCCGTATACCATGCAGGTTTATCAAGCAAGAGCATGTGGTCAACGCTATCGAAGGCACGGCTCAGATCCACTGATGTGGCCGCGACGATGTGCCCCTCATTCATCCTGCGTACCATCCAGTCAACGACATCGATGAGGGCATCTTCCGTGGAGTGACATTTGCGGTAGGCATATTGTGTGGAAGCCAGGATATTATTGCTAATCAAATATTCACTAACCTGACGGCAGACAACCTTCTCGCAAATTTTTGACAAGACTGGTAATGTAGAGATTGGCCTGAAACTATTGGCTTCCTCACGAGATCCAGATTTGAATAGCGGCACCACACACACCTCTTTCCAAGCCGAAGGAAAAACATGCGTACTGATCGAGGAATTCACCAAGTGCAATACATGAGGTCGAATTACTGCAAATCACTTTCGCACGGTTGCTATGGGCAGGTCATCAAGCCCGACAGCTTGGCTGGCAGACAGTTCAATGAGCGCGGCGGACGGTTACGCGCTCGCTGCGCTGCAGAACCTACCAGGGGCTGTCACGCCCCTGCCCCCCCCCCCAGACCATCTCATAGACAGTATAGGTTGAGCTTTTCAGAGCTAGTTGGTGGGGTTTGAATATCATATTGGATGGTTCCTTTGCATGGCTGAGGTGAAAAATTGAACAGTTTAACACTAGGCAACCTTCAAATCTGAAAAAGTTGGTGGGGCAGAACATAAAAATGGTGGGGCCCAAATCAAAGTTGATGGGGCAGTCGCCGCACCAGTTGGGGGAGGGGGGGGGGGGGGGGATTACTGAACCGAACATCAAATACAAACAGTTTTTGATTTAATCAGAATTTTTACAGGTAGGGTAGACAAAATTAACACCAGACACATCCTAATGCCATACTTTGCATGCTATTGGTGATGACGTCGATACCGACACACTACATCACCAATAGCATAAAAAAGTATGTTGTTAGGGCGTGTCCGGGGTTATAATTGTTTTCCTTTTTCTCCCTTCAAACTGACAACCCTTTGCCTCGGATGACTTTCAGACACCAACACACCACCAATAACATGAAGTTTGAGGTTTTGATGTCCCAAATTACCACAACACTAACAGTAACGTGCCAAGTCTGATGTGTTGACATGTTCAGTTTGCCCTACTTGCTATGCGATTTATTTTATCCACTTTTGAGCAACTATATTATTAATTATTTTAACTTAACCTTACCTTGAACTCTGAAGAAGGAGGTGCTTCACATAATTGCTAAAAAATCAAATGCGTCGCTTCCGAAAGCGACGATCGCTCCAAATCGAGGTTTTAAAATGCTGCCATCATGCCTCCATAGTCATTGGTCAACAATCTAAAGTATACTCTGGGTTTCTAAATTTGTTCAAAAATGTATACCATTTCTACTATGCAGCGAAGTAAGCTGATAAAACCAGCGGATCCGCCGGACGGACGGCGGAGAGTCTCCCGTTCAAAGTCAACGAGTGGTCTTCCGCGGTTCTCCCAAACCGCTGTCGACTGAAATAGTACTTTGCAGACAACTTGGTAGTTTTGTATGGTCTATAAAAACAACTATGTTTGTGGTCTAATATGCTGCCAAACTGATATAACTGCTGCTATGTGGGACGCACATTTTTTTTTTTGGTAGACTGCATTTTCATGTGTGAACCAATTCAGTAGAAATTGCCCTCGAATATCCCACGATTCGATGTAAAAAGCACACGCATGCGAAAATATAGCATATGGCTCCTCTGATGGATCATTTGTGATGAAAAAATAGCCAACCTGGCAAGAAAAATACCAATTTCGTTCTCCATCGTCGTCCAGCATGACGGGTCATTTTACCACCCCTGGTGGCCTGGGATGGAGGGGAGGTGCAGCGCTGCCACCAGCTGCTATCTCAGTGGCGATTTTTGGCCCGACATTGGCAAAGTGTCGGTTAAATTCGTCCGCCTTTTCAGCGGATAACGAGGCAGGGTTATTCCCACTCCCTTTCGGCCGCATGACAAATTATTTCACACCCTGCCAGAAAACATTACGATCGCGCGACATTTGAGCACATACATATTATCTACGTGACAGGGCAAAGTGGCCCTTGACCAGATTTCGAAGCCTGGGGTACTCCTTATTTTCCACACTCCCGTCTCTGCGCCGCACAATATTGGCCCTATCCCTACACCGCATTAATTCAAGAAGCGTCTCATCGTCCTCCACCCACGGACAGTGCTGCCGACGGCGCGGTGTCACTGTTCTTAGCGGACAATGGGAATCGAGAACGCTCCACCAGAGTCGCATAAAACTACAAACTTTCGTATCGACATCCGTCGCTTCATAAACAGGATCCCAATTAAGATACAGTATTTCCAAGTAAATCGCATCCCAGTTCGCTTTACGCCATGACCTCGATACGAAACTTTTTGGACTAATGCGAGGTTTAACCCTCGCCCTACGGGAGGGCCTGACAGGCCCCCTGATATTTTTGTTGAATAACTTTTTCCATTTACGGTGCATCTTGCTGAAATTCTTGGTAGCTGAGTTTAAAAAACATATACGTATGCTGTAAAAACTTAATCGAAATTGGTTGAGTAGTTTGGGAGATAATCATGTTTTGATGACGTCATGTTGGTAAAAAAATGAGAAATATTTGACAAATCGTAGAAAACTGAGTTTTAAAGCAAATTGCAAACACAATTCACCAAAGATACAAATGGGCATTCTCTTTAAAATGGCTATCTCGACTTTGTAATTTTTTTGGTTTTTGACCCCTAATTTTTTTTTTAATCCCCACAAAATCACAGTTTTCAAAGATGTTAGAAAAACCGGAATATATATGAGAGAACTGAGTATAGACAAAGCCCATACCAAATTTCAAAGCAATATATTCATTTTTGACTGATTGATGGCTCCCTAAGTGTAAGAAACTGATGACGTCATTATTAAAAAATAACTTTTTTTGACTTTTTTTGACAAGATACGAACAAATAATTTTTTTTTTTTGTATTTCTGAGTTAATACTGGTCTAGGAACATGCCTTTTTATTTACATTTATCAATTTCTGATTTTGAGGTTTTCTGAAGAGCAAAATCGCTGTTCTGGACGTGGTAAATCCGAGGTCATTCACTTAACCTGGAAGGTCACCCGTTGACCTGAAACCTAAAAATCGCATACTGCTAGATTCCTCTTATGACAGGCAACATGCTGGTTCTTACTGCATTGCTCTAAGTTGCTTGGTTTGGAAGTTAACAGGGGGGCTGTCAGGCCCCCCCCTCGTAGGGCGAAGGTGATAAAAGCTCCCGTAGGGCGAGGGTTAACCACAGGAAAGCTTATTACAGTAGTAAGGTGATCAGAATTTGGCTCTGTTGACAGGAAAACCGCCGAGTTCAGTCCGTCCACGTTAGTGATGATATGGTCCAGGAGGGTAGGAGTCGGCTCCAGATGAGTAGGTTCCGTGACAAGTTGTTGCAGCGCCAGGTCGTTCAGCGTCGTCATGTACAGACAACAGATTGGTGTGCCCGGTCTGAGGACGTCTATATTGACGTCCCCGAGACAGAACGTAGGCCGGCCCGCGGCCAGAGCGTCACGTAGCTGGTCGTGAATTTCTTCTATGCCACGTATGTACGGCTGGTGTGGTGGACGGTACACCACTCCCACGGTCACAGAACTTCGGCCCCTACATTTCACAGAAACCCAGGGAGATTCCAGTGCCGCACTACTACTTGTAATGGGTAGGATGTTGCATTCCAGTGTGTCCCTGTGAATAATTCCCACACCACCACTGTTCTCCCTGGTGCCGCCGCACTACTACTTGTAATGGGTAGGATGTTGCATTCCAGTGTGTCCCTGTGAATAATTACCACACCACCGCTGTTCTCCCTGGTACCTGGCTGAAGTGGCCGATCCCAGAGAGATTCTAGTGCCGCACTGCTACTTGTAATGGGTAGGATGTTGCATTCCAGTGTGTCCCTGTGAATAATTACCACACCACCACTGTTCTCCCTGGTGCCTGGCTGAAGTGGCCGATCCCAGAGAGATTCTAGTGCCGCACTACTACTTGTAATGGGTAGGATGTTGCATTCCAGTGTGTCCCTGTGAATAATTACCACACCACCACTGTTCTCCCTGGTGCCTGGCTGAAGTGGCCGATCACGACGCAGTATATTATACCCCGGGAAAATCAAGATTCCGTCTAATACTTTCGCATGTAACCAGGTTTCAGAAACACAATAAATGTCTACTTTATGATCGTTCATGGTTCGAATAACAGAGTTCATATTGGGCGTAAGAGAACGGACATTAGAGTGAGCTATTATAAGAGTTCGCAAAGTGGCATTTCTAACCAGGCCACTTCCACCGCCGCTGACCTCCGGGAGTCGGGCCAGGCACCGAGGCTGACTCTGGCTGTATATTACGACAAGAAGTCCTCCTGTGTCTCCTGTGACGCGCCTCCCATTAGTGGTCCTTTGTTTGTATTTTTTGGCTAACACAAGATGCGATCGATTCTATAGTTTGGTCAGCGCTGAGAGGACGTCCAGTAGCGGTGTGCGAAGCCGATGTACCCATACCGGGAAACGGGTGTGCACTTCTCTGTTTTGGGTATTGGAATAGCACAATGGTGGCAGGTCATGTCACTAAAAACATACGCCAAATATTACGACAATAAGCAATAGAGCGAAACATGACAATATATTTATGGATTATGCATACCACTAAATGCTAAGCTGCTCAGCATGGTGAAACATTAAAGGGAATAGTTCACCTTTAACCCTATTTGTAACAGGGGGGGGGGGGGCGGATTCCGCCTCCCCCCTCATGTTTTTCGCAGATATCTCCAGAACGGCTGGGAGCAGGCCCATTAAATTTTGGGACTTTTCATACAATTGAACTTCGCATTTGGAGTCAAAATTTTGAGTTCTTAACCTGAACAGAGGCGGTTCCAGGGCAATGTTTTGGGTGGGTTCGGAGGCGACATTTGGCGATAATACGGAAATGCGATCTTCACGGTTTCTTCCTAACTGCATCAAGTATGAAGGAGTTACATCGGCTTACGGTGATTGCAACAAGTGAAAATTAGTTGATGTTAATGAAATATCATAAAAATTGCATGGCAGAGGCGGTTTCAGGGGCTTGAAAAAGGGGGGTTTCCAGGAAGTATTCAATGCTTGGCGGGAAGCCAATAGAGCAATGTAAGGGGCATTTATAGCTATCAAGATGTAAAAGATAGCTTCTGCTTACATTATTTGCATAATGTATTACATATAGAGTTTCAGGGGCGTGTTCAGGAACATGAAAAGGGGGGTGACTGGCATGGTGATGACGATATGCCAGCGATAACGGCGCAATATACGTTTAGCTTATAATAATATATGCACATATGAGACCAGCAATGGGAATAAAGTATTTTTTTGCAGAGGCGCGCTCAGGAATGGAAGAAAGGGGGTCATATTATCGCAAGGAAACTAAGAGGCATGGGCGTACAATGACATAACATACTGCAGTTTTCGGATGAAACACGCACCACAGGCTACTCTACGAACGATTATAGGATAATAGGCGAGTCCAGGTAGGGTAAAAAGGGGGGTAAGCAATGTTAATTGAAGTTGTAAGTGAAATAGTCACTGTTGACTAGTTAGTATCATAATAGCGGATAATATACTTATCAAAAGGTCTTGCGCCGCCCCAGTTTGGATCCTAGATACGCCTATGATGAAGTACAAAATGCAAAAAGGAACTATCTACGATCAGTAACATATTTATAGTGCTGGGTAGCAACTTGTTTGCGGTTAATACTTTTTCCCAATTTTACCCCCTTTTTCACTAACCTGGTACCGCCTATGGCAAAAAATATGATTCACAACTGTTTTCTAATGTCTCAATCACATACCATTTCATTTATCAAAAAAACAACATCAAAAAATGGTTTTATTACGCATTTACTTCACCCCCATATTGAGTGACCTGCACACGTCTATGATTTTTGAATTTTAAAATGTCACCGTCATATATCAATTTCCAATTCAATCTCTATCGATTCCTATTAGTTGTGTTAAAATCGGTCGATAAACATGAAAGCTTTGTTGGATAAAAAATACCACTAAAATTTGTAGTTTTTGCCCCCCTGTTGCCCCCCTATCAAAAGTTTATATTTTTGTATTATTTATAAATGTAGATCGTGTTGAGGGGAACCAAACACCGTTTCATTTTTGAAAATCAGACGGGTATATCTCGAGATCTCCGGGGGGCGGAATCCGCCCCCCCTGTTACAAATAGGGGTAACCAGGAGCCTGTTACAAATAGGGTTAACATGGGGGTTTGAACTGAGATAACAGATTTGTAGAGCATATCGAAAAAACGAGTTGTGGTGAAAGAATTACCTCGATACGCTAAGTAATTTCGACACAGGACTAGTGGGCCGCTTTTAGAAGACGCTGTTTCGTGCCTCGATCGGGGCACGAAACTTGTTTCGGGTCCTCACAGCGGTTGTTTACGTTACAAGCAGCCTGCGTATATATGCCTAAAGTCCATCGTTATTGTGTGCAATAGCTTCCATATCCAAGCTACCATATGCATCACGTCATAACTGTCATGAAGTTTTGTTATGGCCATGAAGGAGAAAAGAGAAACATGCCCATTTTTAGACGGATATCCATCTATCGTCAATACAAATGCCATATTCGTTTTTTTTAGCTCGAAATATATCCAAATTATATAGCCAAATTTCAATACAACTTTCAAGGTGACCTATTCTCTTTAAGTCTTAGTGAAATATGACATTTTTTGCATGCTTCTGGGATACGTCCTGAACATTTGAATAGACGTTGAAATGTCTTCATGAAATAGCTAATACAGTATATAGGCACGTTGCACCCCATGATAACTGTCCTTACTAAAAGCGTGATATATACCTATTTCAGCGCTCAAAACTTTCGACATGTTCCATTGTTTATCTATTTATTTGAACCTTCGTTTTTTTCTTCTAAAAAGAATATTATGTCGTGTCATACGCTAAGTTATGGGCGCATATTTCATCATTCATTCCTTCTCCATTGTCAGCTGGATAACTGGTTTTTCTTTCGTGCTCCATTCGGGCATCATTGCACTGTTTAGCGTATAACATGTGTTTAGTATGACCTCCCAAGTTCGTCACAGTCAGCCTCGCCCAAGGCGGTGTCATAGCCGCCAAGCCGGCGGCCAGCTCCCGCGGAAAGGGTGGCCCTCTGCCAACCCTCTCCGAGTCTCCCTCTGATTCAGTCGAGGCTCCCTCGCCAATCCGTCTGTTTCTCTCCCGTCCTACTGTGTCACTGCAGGAGCTGCTCCTCTCTCGTCCTGCTCTGGCCCTGGGAGCTGTTTCTCTCCTGCCCTGCTCTGGCCCTGGGAGCTGCTCCTCTCCCGTCCTGCTCTGGCCCTGGGAGCTGCTCCTCTCCCGTCCTGCTCTGGCCCTGGGAGCTGCTCCTCTCCCGTCCTGCTCTGGCCCTGGGAGCTGCTCGTCTCCCGTCCTGCTCTGGCCCTGGGAGCTGCTCTCTCCCATCCTGCTCTGGCCCTGGGAGCTGCTCCTCTCCTGTCCTGATGTGGCTCTGGGAACTGCTCCTCTCCCGTCCTTCTCTGGCCCTGGGAGCTGCTCCTCTCCCGTCCTGCTCTGGCCCTGGGAGCTGCTCCTCTCCCGCCCTCCTCTGGCCCTGGGAGCTGTTTCTCTCCTGCCCTGCTCTGGCCCTGGGAGCTGCTCCTCTCCCGTCCTACTGTGTCACTGCAGGAGCTGCTCCTCTCCCGTCCTGCTCTGGCCCTGGGAGCTGCTCCTCTCCCGTCCTGCTCTGGCCCTGGGAGCTGCTCCTCTCCCGTCCTGCTCTGGCCCTGGGAGCTGCTCCTCTCCCGTCCTGCTCTGGCCCTGGGAGCTGTTTCTCTCCTGTCCTGCTCTGGCCCTGGGAGCTGCTCCTCTCCCGTCCTGCTCTGGCCCTGGGAGCTGCTCCTCTCCCGTCCTGCTCTGGCCCTGGGAGCTGTTTCTCTCCTGCCCTGCTCTGGCCCTGGGAGCTGCTCCTCTCCCGTCCTACTGTGTCACTGCAGGAGCTGCTCCTCTCCTGTCCTGCTCTGGCCCTGGGAGCTGCTCCTCTCCCGTCCTGCTCTGGCCCTGGGAGCTGCTCCTCTCCCGTCCTGCTCTGGCCCTGGGAGCTGCTCATCTCCCGTCCTGCTCTGGCCCTGGGAGCTGCTCGTCTCCCGTCCTGCTCTGGCCCTGGGAGCTGCTCCTCTCCCATCCTGCTCTGGCCCTGGGAGCTGCTCCTCGCCCGTCCTGCTCTGGCCCTGGGAGCTGCTCCACTCCCGTCCTGCTCTGGCCCTGGGAGCTGCTCCTCTCCTGTCCTGCTCTGGCCCTGGGAGCTGCTCCTCTCCTGTCCTGATGTGGCTCTGGGAACTGCTCCTCTCCCGTCCTTCTCTGGCCCTGGGAGCTGCTCCTCTCCCGTCCTGCTCTGGCCCTGGGAGCTGCTCCTCTCCCGCCCTCCTCTGGCCCTGGGAGCTGTTTCTCTCCTGCCCTGCTCTGGCCCTGGGAGCTGCTCCTCTCCCGTCCTACTGTGTCACTGCAGGAGCTGCTCCTCTCCCGTCCTGCTCTGGCCCTGGGAGCTGCTCCTCTCCCGTCCTGCTCTGGCCCTGGGAGCTGCTCCTCTCCCGTCCTGCTCTGGCCCTGGGAGCTGCTCCTCTCCCGTCCTGCTCTGGCCCTGGGAGCTGTTTCTCTCCTGTCCTGCTCTGGCCCTGGGAGCTGCTCCTCTCCCGTCCTGCTCTGGCCCTGGGAGCTGCTCCTCTCCCGTCCTGCTCTGGCCCTGGGAGCTGCTCATCTCCCGTCCTGCTCTGGCCCTGGGAGCTGCTCGTCTCCCGTCCTGCTCTGGCCCTGGGAGCTGCTCCTCTCCCATCCTGCTCTGGCCCTGGGAGCTGCTTCTCGCCCGTCCTGCTCTGGCCCTGGGAGCTGCTCCACTCCCGTCCTGCTCTGGCCCTGGGAGCTGCTCCTCTCCTGTCCTGCTCTGGCCCTGGGAGCTGCTCCTCTCCTGTCCTGATGTGGCTCTGGGAACTGCTCCTCTCCCGTCCTGCTCTGGCCCTGGGAGCTGCTCCTCTCCCGTCCTGCTCTGGCCCTGGGAGCTGCTCCTCTCCCGTCCTGCTCTGGCCCTGGGAGCTGTTTCTCTCCTGCCCTGCTCTGGCCCTGGGAGCTGCTCCTCTCCCGTCCTACTGTGTCACTGCAGGAGCTGCTCCTCTCCCGTCCTGCTCTGGCCCTGGGAGCTGCTCCTCTCCCGTCCTGCTCTGGCCCTGGGAGCTGCTCCTCGCCTGTCCTGCTCTGGCCCTGGGAGCTGTTTCTCTCCCGTCCTGCTCTGGCCCTGGGAGCTGCTCCTCTCCTGTCCTGCTCTGGCCCTGGGAGCTGCTCCTCTCCCGTCCTGCTCTGGCCCTGGGAGCTGCTCCTCTCCCGTCCTGCTATGGCCCTGGGAGCTGCTCCTCTCCCGTCCTGCTCTGGCCCTGGGAGCTGCTCCTCTCCCGTCCTGCTCTGGCCCTGGGAGCTGTTTCTCTCCCGTCCTGCTCTGGCCCTGGGAGCTGCTCCTCTCCCGTCCTGCTCTGGCCCTGGGAGCTGCTCCTCTCCCGTCCTGCTCTGGCCCTGGGAGCTGTTTCTCTCCTGCCCTGCTCTGGCCCTGGGAGCTGCTCCTCTCCCGTCCTACTGTGTCACTGCAGGAGCTGCTCCTCTCCCGTCCTGCTCTGGCCCTGGGAGCTGCTCCTCTCCCGTCCTGCTCTGGCCCTGGGAGCTGCTCCTCTCCCGTCCTGCTCTGGCCCTGGGAGCTGCTCCTCTCCCGTCCTGCTCTGGCCCTGGGAGCTGTTTCTCTCCTGTCCTGCTCTGGCCCTGGGAGCTGCTCCTCTCCCGTCCTGCTCTGGCCCTGGGAGCTGCTCCTCTCCCGTCCTGCTCTGGCCCTGGGAGCTGTTTCTCTCCTGCCCTGCTCTGGCCCTGGGAGCTGCTCCTCTCCCGTCCTACTGTGTCACTGCAGGAGCTGCTCCTCTCCTGTCCTGCTCTGGCCCTGGGAGCTGCTCCTCTCCCGTCCTGCTCTGGCCCTGGGAGCTGCTCCTCTCCCGTCCTGCTCTGGCCCTGGGAGCTGTTTCTCTCCTGCCCTGCTCTGGCCCTGGGAGCTGCTCCTCTCCCGTCCTACTGTGTCACTGCAGGAGCTGCTCCTCTCCCGTCCTGCTCTGGCCCTGGGAGCTGCTCCTCTCCCGTCCTGCTCTGGCCCTGGGAGCTGCTCCTCTCCCGTCCTGCTCTGGCCCTGGGAGCTGCTCCTCTCCCGTCCTGCTCTGGCCCTGGGAGCTGCTCCTCGCCTGTCCTGCTCTGGCCCTGGGAGCTGTTTCTCTCCTGCCCTGCTCTGGCCCTGGGAGCTGCTCCTCTCCCGTCCTACTGTGTCACTGCAGGAGCTGCTCCTCTCCCGTCCTGCTCTGGCCCTGGGAGCTGCTCCTCTCCTGCCCTGCTCTGGCCCTGGGAGCTGCTCCTCTCCCGTCCTGCTCTGGCCCTGGGAGCTGCTCCTCTCCCGTCCTGCTCTGGCCCTGGGAGCTGCTCCTCTCCCGTCCTGCTCTGGCCCTGGGAGCTGCTCCTCTCCTGCCCTGCTCTGGCCCTGGGAGCTGCTCCTCTCCCGTCCTGCTCTGGCCCTGGGAGCTGTTTCTCTCCCGTCCTGCTCTGGCCCTGGGAGCTGCTCCTCTCCCGTCCTGCTCTGGCCCTGGGAGCTGCTCCTCTCCCGTCCTGCTCTGGCCCTGGGAGCTGCTCCTCTCCCGTCCTGCTCTGGCCCTGGGAGCTGCTCCTCTCCCGTCCTGCTCTAGCCCTGGGAGCTGCTCCTCTCCCGTCCTGCTCTGGCCCTAGGAGCTGCTCCTCTCCCGTCCTGATGTGGCTCTGGGAACTGCTCCTCTTCCGTCCTGCTCTGGCCCTGGGAGCTGCTCCTCTCCCGTCCTGCTCTGGCCCTGGGAGCTGCTCCTCTCCCGTCCTGCTCTGGCCCTGGGAGCTGCTCCTCTACTGTTCTGCTCTGGCCCTGGAAACTGCTCCTCTCCTGTCCTGATGTGGCTCTGGGAACTGCTCCTCTACATTCCCACTCCCTCACCGGGGCGTGTCATCACCGGGGCGGAGCCGCGTGGTACCGGCGCTGTTCACGCTTGCCTTCCTCTCAATAGCCGGCTCAGTGTGGCTCGATAGCCGCAGGAGAGCAGCGGAAGTACGCAGCAGCCCTGGCCAGCTGAGGCGGGCTATGGTCAGACTCGACTCAGTCCGGCCCGGCTCTCATTTTGGATGCAGATGAGGTTAACACGTCTCGTTATCTCAGACGTTCCGATCCACCTCACCTTAAAGCTGGAAGCTCACTCCTGAAGAATGCACTCTGTTGTGTGTGAATATATGCCTTATTAACTCCTGCTATAATCTACTTCTGTGTGCTAAAGATTTCACCATGCATTCTCAACGTTATTTGCTTTGTATTGTGTTTGTAAAACGTTTTTGTTCTCAATCGTCCAGAGATATTTTGGCGCCTTCGAAACAAAACGGAAACCCGCTTAGAAAAGCTGATCGCCTGCTTCGGCAAGGTGGATGATCAATAATGGTTGCATTTTTGTGTTTTACAGGAAGTTTCACCTGCGTGGAGGTGGTCTTCACCTTCCGTCGCCGACTGGGTTACTACCTCTTCCACACGTACATCCCCACGTGTCTGATCGTCATCATGTCCTGGATCTCGTTCTGGATACGCCCTGAGGCGGTACCGGCCAGAGTCACACTGGGAGTGACTTCTCTGCTTACACTGTCAACCCAGCACGCAAACTCTCAGAAGTCGCTGCCGCCTGTCTCTTATATCAAGGTGAGGCATTTTGTTCTGACATGTTAAGGCAGAAAGCTGATCACAGATATTTGATGGTGCAGCTGAATGGTATGGTGTGACATTAAACTCCATTTGGGGATAAAGTCGCGACAAGACTATCAAATACTTCTTCCTTTTCATTTCTAACGCCCTGACGTGATTTTATTTTTGCTGAATGTAACTTTAAATTCTTGGATCAGCCATATTTACATTTTATTCTACGATCATAAATCAATACAATAGCGTGCTTACTTCGCTTTATGCGATACTACATCATTTGAGCTCAAAGCATTTGGCTACATTGAAGCTGGTACGCTCTTTTTGTAAAAGGTCAAACCACTTAGTAGCTTTTAAAGGTTGCGGATACTTTGGAATTTTGCAAATCCTTCATGCGAGAAAACGGTGTGGAAAAGACAAGGAGCATGTGCAAATGTATGCAATGTTTACCACACGCCTTTCCGGATGTGTATATCAAATGTCATCCATGTTACTTACCTTACAAATAAAGAACATTCCGATGAAATGTTATTCTCTCAATAAATATGTAAACATTACACTTCTGCGGGATTTGTCAAGTTCAGCAACATATTTACAAATTAGGAAGCATAAATGCAATGCCCTAAACCGGTACTCTGCTAATTATAAGCCATTACGAGTCCTGTCGGTCCAGGTTTCAGGATAAATACTTATCGTAACACGCGTCCTCTGCGCCCTCAGGCGGTGGACGTGTTTATGAATGCCTGCACGGTGTTTGTTTTCCTCTCGCTGATGGAGTACGCCATGGTGAATGTCATCATGGGCGACCTGGTGGACGCCGACGAGTCGCTCGTGCGTCGCAGCATCCGGTCTGTCCGGCGGAGATTGACGGTGCGGCGGCGGAGAACGCCCGGGGGCATCAAGGTGAGCATTGGCGGTACAGTATACCCTCCAAGGCGGGGGCTGACCAGGCGGCGACGGAGAACGCCCGGGGGCATCAAGGTGAGCATTGGCGGTACAGTATACCCTCCAAGGCGGGGGATGACCGGACGGCGACGTAGAACGCTCGGGGGCATCAAGGTGGGCATTGGCGGTACAGTATACCCTCCAGGGCGGGGGCTGACCGGGCGGCGGCGGAGAACGCCCGGGGTAAATCGAAGCTAGGATATACGGTGCAGCCTACCATAACAGGCGGAATTTAACCGCGCGGCATCGGAGAACGCACGGAACGCACGGAGGAATGAATCGGAGAACGCACGGAGGAATGAAGGCAGGGCAGTGAGGTGCAGACAGTTGCCCTTTCCGGCATGCTATTTAAGACATATTTTTTCCGCAGAGTGATGGCTCATGACGCATTAACAATTTTACAATATAGCTGTACTGCTATCAAGCACCAGTTTTATGCAGCCAGTTATATTTCATTATTTTTCGTAAAACCATTTGTATTCATGGCATGCGTTCACTATGCAGTTTTGCTTCTTTGAAGTGCATACAAATTGTCAACATATGTTCCGTGTGTCTTCTGACGTCACCGTGTTGTCTTAGTACTGACGTCACTGCCGACTGCCCGTTCTGACGTCACTGGCGGCTGCCGCAGACGGACTGCGATGGGCTGCCGATGAGTGACGGCCCGCGGGACGCCGCCTCGATGCACAACGGCGCCATTTTCTCGGCGGCGCTACCGCAGCCGTCCGCCTTCCTGCGGGACACGTCCCAGGAGCAGCGGCACCGCGCCATCCTCGTGGACCGCTTCTCGCGCGTCTTCTTCCCACTCTCGTTCGTCGTGCTCAACACCGTCTACTGGGTGGTGTTCTACTTCAACGGGCCGCAGCATATGTGAAGGCGGGAGGAGAGGACAGGAGCGTGAGGGAGAGAGGGGGACCGAGACAGAGCGCCGTGGTCGGACGCCAGTGAATGATCGACATGCTGTGCCGCCGGCCAGTTGCGATATGACAGAGCGCGGACGACATGGTCAGTGAACGCTGGATACTGTCGACTGAGTCGACAGCCATTGAAGTGTGAGTGCGCAGCGAGCTGCAGCTGGCATGTGAGAGCTGATGTGGTGGCTTTAGAGTGTTGAGACTTCGAAGATGTGTTTTAATTTATGTGTGTTCCAATTTCGTGTGTTCCAATTTCGTGTGTTCCAATTTATTTAGGTAATGAAAGGCTTCTCATCTCATATTATTATGTCATAATAATAGTGTTGGAATGGAATGGGACAATTTTGGATGGCAGTTAATGCATAATGTTCTAAATTGGCCCAATAGTTTTGCACTGTCAACACAACCTCCTATCATATTTATGCATATTTGATTTTATGTGCATATTACAACAAAAAAAATCGCTCGTTGATTCATATTTGGTTTGGATTCTGATTAGCTATATGCATCCTAATCTTAAATTTGGTTTCAAACAAGGAAATATTCAGAAAATATTTTACCTAGCAGCATAAAACGTTTCATCTGGCATTGTATGATTTCATGTTCACCTTCATTGTGAACTTAATATTCTTAAATGCCACGTAAAATGTATCCATTCCATGACATATTGTCTCAGGAACTTTAATTGTTGCAATAATTATGTAGTATGGGATACCGCCAGCGTTGTGACTGAATCGTTCGCATTCTGCAAGCGTGCGTGTCTCAACAGTGGATGATAATGTGGATTGCACTGGTTAACACGAATGTACGGACGTATTGTAGGCGAGAGTGTATTCTGCGGTGTTCGTGAACCTGTGATTGAATGAAGTGGTCATGAAAACTCGTGACATTTCTGCTCAACAACTGTATTTTACTCGTATAGTATTGCTGGGAAGAATGTTGGCCATATTGTTTTATAGGAAAACGAAGACTTAGCTCCCGATTTTGATCTGCTGTGGTTCCGTTAACACCTAAGGTCTAATGATAACCTGATAAGAAAGGGTCACCCATGGTATGACCGAGTCGCAGCAATGCTCGGCACCTAACATATTATTTCAGGATTATTTCTGCCATGAAGCTGTATAAAATACCTGTGTTGAACTGAAATCACTTATCGACAGTGGATTCAGGACGGCAGGTGACAAGTAGCTCATGGAATCGTCCTTCGAAACCAGAAACCTCTTTGTGAATGGCATTCCGTTATGTAATAACATTACAGTTGATATTCTGGGAGACTGTGTGCATAACTTTTTGAGACTCATTTTGGTTAAAAATGCAACGAACGACTTGACTAACGATGTAGAGCATCGGAAAGAAAAAACATTCATCAATTGCTGCTGAAAAGCTTGCAGTCGTTTCCGTTTGCTGCTATCTCTTTCAACGCAATTCATGTGTATTAGCCTCGATATATCAATTCAGTAGCGGTGATGCTCGACATGTTCAACGTTGCATGGCTTGGAAGGTTATTCAATTTCTGCTTATTATTACTAGACTGCAGTTTTCTAAGATGTGCTCACATTTAAAAAGTAACGCATTCCGCGAAGGCATGTCTTCGCAATCGAATGTGCATTCCTGATCAACTAAAATTAAGTACCTAATAGAAATGCTGAACACGATTATAAATTTATCACCGAATGGCTATGCATGATAAATGATGTGTGGAAGCCACTCTAACATCACGACATCACCACGCTCTGTTGTTGCTGAGCATGCCTCGATGATTGTGTGGATGATCATCATCATTCGGTAGCAGTTACGATCTTCAGCGCGCACATCAATACATAAATAGAAATACATTGCGTTTTTATCTGGGTTGGGTACATGTTTTCAACAGAATAACTGGCGAAAATCACACTTTGAAGTTTGACTGAGGCTGTCAAGAGCTGAGCATGAATCAAGGCGTGGATGAATGCCATCGTTGAAATATATTGCATTGTAATTATGTTTAAAACTTAAAAGCATGCGTGCTAAATCATCTAATTGACTAAATTTGTAGCATACGTCTCTGTGTGATGCGTCCTCATTTCTTTAGTCACAGCCCAAACGCACAGCACAGATGGCAGCATCGATGACGCTGAAATTTGCACACACGGCAGTTTCAAGCTTTGTGACGATCCACGGGAAAACAAATCAAGTCGCTCCGATGTCTGTGTCGGTCACAGCACGCGCCATGTTTTCCCATTGGCTTAACCCTAATAGTGGTAAGCTCCTGGGTACCCCTATTAGTGGCAGGGGGAGGGGGCGGATTCTGCCCCTCCCCGGAGATCTCGAGATCTACCTGTCTGATTTGCAATAATCAAACGGCGTTTGATTTCGCTCAACACGATCTACATAAAACACATCCGAAATTTTTGATAGGGGGCAACAGGGGGGCAAAAACTACAACTATTAGAGGTATTTGTGATTCAACACAGCTGTCATGTTTATCAACCTATTTTAACCCGCCACTGCAGGGGGGTTGATTTCCGCCCCCCCCCCCCTCAGGTTTTTCAAAGATAGCGAAAAAACGGCGTCGCGCAGCGCAGCCGCGTTTTCGCACACCTGTCAGGACATCAATTGTACACACTTTGAAGAAAAAAATGTCATCGGGTCATCTCAGGTCAGGTCACCAGACCAGGTCAAGTGACCCCACCTCCAAAAATGTTTGCAGTTGTGCCAAAGCCAGAGTTTTTCGCCGATCAGTTTGAAACTTACAGGATGTCATGAGGGCATAAGTACTTACAATTCGTTTATCTCGAAATTTTGATATATGTGACCTAAGGTCAGGTCAATTTCGTAGCCTCCCATAATAAGTCAATGGGGAAATATACAAATGCTAAGGATATGCATGATATTAGTCCAATTACTTCTGGATCATGTCATTATAGGGTATTATTGATGATCCAAGTGTAAGTTTTGTTCAGTGACCCCTATTGGGTCAGTTGAGGCCATGCGAGGTCACCATCACCTTTTTGTCAATAGCTCCCGACATAATGAATATATAGGAGTGAAACAGACATCAATGTGTTTGTCTCGTCGAGACACGTCTTCTCATATGCAACATGTCATACTTGGGTCACCACTTGACCTTGACCTGAGGTCAAATTTTTAAGTTGACTTAACAAGGTCACGATGTACATCGTTCAAAGCGCATTGATAAGATAAACACAATGGCGTAAACAGTTTTCCGTTATCTTTATTACATACATAGTTAAGAGCGAAAACCGATTTAGCAAATAAACGTCATTTTTTTACCTCTGGAGCCTCAAATATTGACCTGAGATCAAATTTGAAGACACGTTAGCGATTGCAAATTTCACTGGCTGGCGTGTTCTCTTTTCGCTTTGTTTCTAACTAGCATAGTTTCTGAGATATATGGGAATTTCTGGAGCGATGTCCTAAAACAGGAAAAAACGGGAAAATTTGACCTTTGATGACCTCTGGTGACCTCAATTTTGACCTGACCTAAAACAATACTGAATATTTTCGATAGAACATGTATCAAGCTATCAAATGCCGTTTTCTGCTTCCCGCTACGTAGCGTAGTTTTCGAGATCTCATGGGGGCGGGGCGGAAATCAACCCCCCTGCAGTTCGTGTTCGGCGCAAAGCCCCTGCAGTGCGCGGGTTAACGCAACTCATGGGAATCGATAGAGATTGAATTGGGGATTAATATATGACGGTGACTTTTGAAAATGGAAAAATCATAGGCGTTTTCAGGTCACTAAATTTGGGGGTAAAATAAATGCCTTATAAAACCGTCTTTTTCTTCTTTTTCGATGAATGAAATGGTGCGCTATTGTGACATCGGACACAACAGTTATACAACATTTTTGCATCCATAGGCGGTGCCAGGTTAGCGAAAAATGGAGGCAAAATATTAAAAAAAAATCACTTCCTGAAAACTTCCCCTTTTCAAGTCCCTGAAAAAGGGAAAAGGGGAAAGTGAAAAGAGCCTCTGCCGTGCAATATTGATTATAGTTCACTAAAATCAATTAATTTGCACTTGTTTCAATCACCGTAAACCTATGTAACTCCTTTATACTTCAGGCAGTTAGGAAGAAGCCGTGAAGTTCGCATCTCCGTATTATCGCCAAATGTGACCGATTTTTTATCTCTCCAAAAACCGGGTCCTGGCACCGCCTCTGTTAAGGATAGGAACTCAAAATTGAACCTCCATATGTTGGATTCAATTCTAGGAAAAGTCCCAAAATTTCATATGTATGCTCTCAGCCGTTCGGGAGATATCTGCGAAAAACACTTTTGGAGGGGGGGGGGGGCGGAATCCGCCCCTGCCACTAATAGGGTTAGCATGCAGAAAACCCCGAGCGAAATGTGTGTGTGTAAAATGCGAGAAAAAACGCGAAACATGGATGCAATTGCAGGTCGATATCTCGGTAATTTAGAGTCCGATCGGCACGGGATAAACATAGGCGTATAGATACATGAACCGGCTGGCGTAATGCAATTTGGGTCGGCGAGCAGTGCGTGACACGTGCAAAGTAAATAGCGAAATAAATTAAAATTAATGGTTTACAACGTTTTTCACGAATAAAGACAGAACTCAGAACCTCTCGCAAGTAAAGCGCTGAAATATTTGCAATTGTGTAGACAAGTATACCGGCTATATAATGCATATAAAACTGAAACTTACCGATCAGTATTTATGCATTCAAATCGACTTGGGATATACAATTTAACAAATGTAAAACAAAATTGGATTGCACCACCATGCCGTCAAACCCTGAAGGTGTTGAACGATACAAGTTATACAGCTGTGGAGCGCAGTCATTTCTCATTAATATCCACCCAAAATGTACGCGTATTTACAAACATGAAAGTTATAAATACAGTTCTAATAAAACACTGTACTACCTATTTTGGTCGGCGTAATTCGGGTCGGTAAAGCTTGCAATAACCACCGAATATTGGTTCAAATTCAAGCAAATGCAATAGCCACCGAATATTGGGTCCTAAGTAACTATTCTCGAAGAACATGCTGCGCTTGAAACGCACTCCCGTTTGACGGATCACAGGTTGATTACGAGCCAGCGCGAAGCGCTCGCTCGTCCTTCCGTGGTATATGGGACAAATATGAATATGAGCGGCCCGGCCCGGCCCGGCCCGGCCCGACCCGACCCGACCCGACCCGACCCGACCCGACCCGACCCGACCCGACCCGACCCGACCCGTGGCGACGCTTTTGAGAAGCTCATATCTCTGCAACCGCACGTCCGATTGACAAGCGGGCTTCTTTCCTGAGCAGCCCCATCTAACCTACACTGTTTGAGACCAGTGCCGGCTCATGTGGGCGACTACCACTGCGCGTGGCGCGTGCCGCGTGAGGGATGTTGAAAAGTATTTTCTCGCAATAACTCCGCAACGGCTGGGCAGATTACGTGAAAATTTCGTGTGTGGTTAGGTACCCTTCAGCCGCCACATTCACACAACTCAGGGGTGGGGTGACTCTGCACGTGCGCACGTGTACACCCCTATTCTATATCTCAAGAACGGCTGAGCCGATTTTGTTAAAATTTGGTGTGTAGTTAGGGACCTCTCATCCACCAGTTTCCCACAAGTCAGGCGTGGGTGCCTCTGCACGTGCGCACGTGCACATCCCTATTTTGTATCTCAGGAACGACTGAGCCGATTGTGTTCGAATTTGGTGTGTGGGTTCCGTCCACCTCACAGATCAGATCCTCGCTCGCAGGTATATTGTTGGTAGACACGGTACGCACACCACCTCGCGCGAGCCCAGTCCGCGCGGCACTGACCCGGGTCGGCCGGGTCGGGCGAGGTCGCGGGGCCGCGGGGCGCGGCCGTGGCGCGGCCGTGGCGCGCGCTGCCCGGTTGGCGCTCCCGTGACGCGGGAGCGTCGGTGAATACAAACCCACATATGCCCCCCGATACATGCGAGGTACGGTCGAAACATTACATCGTCTCGATCAGACGCTCTGGGCGTCTTCTTGTACGTCTCGATCGGCGAGGCATCGGGCGCGGGCTCGTGATGTCGGCACGATCAGTAGGCGTCGCTGAGGCCGTCGCAGTTGGCGCCACCTGTGGCAGCGGCGGCAGCAGCGAAGTCGCGGCAGATGTCGCGGCTGCGGGCGCCGCATGTGGCGCCGCGGCTGCCGGCGCCCCGTGAGGCGCCGCGGTAGACGTCGGGTCAGGAGCGGCACCAGTCTGCAGACCGTCGGGGGAGGCGTGTCCGTAACGGCGGCGGATGTGTCGGCGGTTGCGACTCAGCACCCGGCCACTCTGGAGTTTGACGAAGTATCGCCGATGTTTTCCGACCTCGACGATCACGCCGTAGCGGTCCCAGCGCTTCGTGTCAGGATTCTGAACCGCTACCCGGCTGTCGACCTTCAGCGCCGGCAGATCAACTGCGCGGGAGTTGTATCGCCGCTCGACGTGCTCTTGTCGATGGGCGGCAGCGGCTTCTGCTTGGTCAGCCGCGTGCTGCCACTCGGCGGAGAAGTTCCGCCGGTGCGCTGGCAGCATGTCACGCACGGAATGTCCGCACAGGATCTCAGCTGGGCTGCGTCCGTCGGGTTCTGGCGTGTTCCGATGCTGCAGGATTCCCTGAGTCAAGAGGTCGCTGCTTAGCTGCCTCATCTCCGGGTCCCAGCACCGTCTGATGAGCTTTTTCGTTGCCTTCACGGCGGCTTCGGCTCTGCCGTTGGACTGAGGGTATTCGGGCGATGAAACTCGATGTGTGACGCCCCACTGCCTCAGGAACGTCTGGAAGGCTTGTGCCCAGAACTGCGGTCCTCCATCCATCCACAGCGTATTGAAGGCGCCGGTGTGACAGAAGATGGTCCGCGTGGCCTCTATCAGCTGGTGCGTGAGGGCATGCCGTCCCAGGTCCTGGACAAACTGCCATCTGGAGCAGTGGTCGACCGTGACCAGGAACTTGTGCCCCCCGTAGTCGCCGAAGTCCATCGATACTTCTTCGAACGGTCGGGTCGGCACGGGTCGATGAACCAGCGTCTCTCGCGGCAGTGACGGTAGGTCCCTCTGACACGGCCGACACCGACGGACGACGTTCTCGATGTCGTTATCGATGCCCGGCCAGAAGACGATCAGTCTAGCACGCTGCTTAGTCTTCTCTTTGCCGAGATGACTGCCGTTAAGCTGCTGGAGAATCTGTCTCCGAATTGTGGCGGGGATGACGAGTCGGCGGCCGTAGACCACGAGACCGTCATCCACGGTGAGCTGCTCATGGACGGGCCAGTACGGTCTCAGCTCCACTGGGAGGTCAGCTGTACGGCTGGGGAAGCCGGAGAGGACAGTCTCATGTAGCAGTTGGTAGGTGGCGTCCTGCTCAGCAGCTGCTCGTACTTCATCGACGCGAAGGTCGTCGTTGGCGATGGCCCCGATATGCGCTGCAGTAGAAGTAAAGTCTTCCTCTGGATGCAGCTTGTCCACCTCATCTCCCTCCGTCGCGACGGCGACCGGACTCCTGGAGAGGGCGTCAGCGGCGAGATGCAGAGAGCCTTTGACCCAGTGGGCCGTGAACGGACCGAGCTCTGCCAGTTTCAGCTTGAGGCGTTGAAGTCGGGGATTTTCGATCTCGTCCAGCATCTTCGAGTTGATGATTGGCACCAAGGGCCTGTGGTCCACATAGAGATCGAAGTGCTGTATTCCAGACAGGAACAGTCGCCCCTTGGAGAACGCCCACACGACTGCGGCGAGCTCCAGCTCGATGGCTGCATACCGGGACTCAGTGTCAGTGACGAAGCGTGAGCCGGCCTGCACCACCCTCCAGGTGTCGTCGTCCTGCTTCTGCTCCAACAGAAACCCGAAGCCGTTGAGGCGACTCGCGTCGGTCGAGAGACGGGTCGACAGGCTCGGTTCGTAGAAGGCGAGTGTCGTCGGCGACGACAGGAGCTCCCTCGCCTTCAGGAACGCCTCCTGGTGAGTGTCGCTCCAGCAGAAGTCTCGTTTGGCGCTGAGCAGCGCCCTCAGAGGCTGCATGTGGCGGGCGACGCTGTCGGAGAACGGCGCGATCTGATTCACCAGACCGAAGAAGCTGCGGAGACTGCTGATCTCCACTGGAGCAGGAAAGTTTCTGATGGCGTCGGTGAGAGCTGGGTCGGGTCGATAGCCGTTCTGCGAGACGATGAACCCGGCGAACGTCACCGACGGCTGCATGAACTGCACCTTAGCGCGGTTAAGGGAGACGCCGTGCTGGCGACAGCGGTGCAGGAAGAGACGCACACGCTGCATGAACTCTTCACGGGTCCGACCGTAGAGGATGACGTCATCCACCAGGCGCTTCATGACGGGAAGGCCCTGGAGACACTGGTCCATGCGGCGGTTGTAGTGCTCGCTTATGGATGAGACGCCGTAAGGAGCGCGCTTGTACATGTAGCGTCCGGACGGCGTGATGAATGTCGTGAGCGGCTGACTCTGCGGCTCGAGAGGGCACTGGTGATAGCCCTTCAGAGCATCGAATACGGCGAAGAACCGTGCTTCCTCCGACACGATGCAGGTCACGCACTCGAGCGGTGTGGAGGACTGGTAGAATTCCCGTTGGACGGAGTCGTTCAGCCGGGAGAGGTCTACGCAGAGACGCACACCAGCTCCGTTCTTCTTCTCGCAGACGACGATCGGTGCACACCACAGAGTAGGCTCGGTGACAGGTGTGATGATGTCGTCCATCTCCAGCTTCTGAAGCTCCTTCAGAAGAGGCTCCCGCAGTGCGAAGGGCACTCGACGGGGTGCTGAGCCGGCGAACGGAGTGGCGTCCGGTCGGAGACGAATCTCGAACTCTTCACCAGGCATCACCTTGATGACGCCGTCGCAGAGGTCGGCGAACTCGGAGAAAATCGTTTCTGAGGCAGATTCTGGTGATGTGGCATCGGTTGAAGTAGTCGTCCCGTTTGTCGAAGCCGCAGCTGAAGTCGCTGCTGGCGAACCGGCTGGGGCAGCTGACACAGGCCACGTCGTCGCAGCCATGGTCGCTGGCCGCGCTGCTGCCGACGCGGCCGCTGCTGACGCTGTCGCTGGAAGCGTCGCTGCCGCTGCCATCGCTGTGTGCCGCGCTCCTGGCGGGGCCACCGCGGGTGTTGCGCGCGGCGGCGCCAGCGCGGACAACGCGCGTGTCTCTGCAGGTGACGCTGCGGTCGTCACTGCAGGTGGCGCTGCGGGCGATCTCGCCGGTCGCGCTGTGCATCTCTCCGCAGGTGACGCTGCGGTCGTCACTGCAGGTGGCGCTGCGGGCGCCCTCGCAGCCGGCGGCGCTGCTGGCGCGGCCGCTGCTGCCCGCGCGGGAGCTTGTCTCTCCGCGCGACGATTGGTGGATTCTTCCACGCTGGCTGCAGTAATCTGCGCAGGGTAGTTGGAGGCGAGTATCCGGAGGGCGCGGGCTACCCTCCACGACAGGAGAAGTCCCGTCACTCCCTTCAGGAAGTGGATGTCGTCACAAGTTGTGACGTCACCAAATTTCAGCTCGGCTGGCAGCATGTCAAGCGTGCGGATGAGTCGTCCGTCTGCAGCTCTGGGTCTCTCCGTCGAGTCCAGGAGATTGTTGATGTGGCCGCCGATGGCGTCCAGGAAGTCTGCCCCGGCGACTGTGATGTCGGCGCCGCTGTCGGGGAGCGCCGACACGCCAACAGCCGGCGGCAGCGTCATGGCGGTGACCGTCAGCTGAATCCTCGGAGCACCGTCACTGGACGTCGAGGCGATGACAGCCGACGTCACAGCGTGGTGGGTCGTCCTCGGCCTCTGGTTGGTGTCGATCTGGCTTCGACACACGGCACGGAAGTGTCCGATTTTTCCGCAACGGGAGCACTGCTTCCCGCGGGCGGGGCACACCGAGGGCGTCCGATGCACCAGGCCACAGCTGCGACACACAGCTTCCTCACTGGGCACCGGCCGCGGCGGTGGAGGCGGCCCGCGGCACGGGCGCCGGGCGGCTCCGGCCACCCGGCAGGCGGCGGCCACGCCGTCCCCGCCAGCGATGGCGGTGACGTCACGGTCCACGGCCTCCTCCGCGCGGCAGACCTCGACGGCGGTGGCGAGAGTCAGGTGCGGGGTAGCGCAGAGTTTTTTCATCACACCCGCGTCACGGAGTCCCACTACGAGTCGGTCACGGGTGAGGCTATCACGGCACTGCTCACAAAAGTTGCACGTGGACGACAGCTCACGTAACGCCACAAAAAAGTCCTCGAACGTTTCGCACTCGAGCTGATGACGCAGGTTAAAGTTGCGCCTCTCCACCACCTCGTTCACTTGTCCAAAAAAGTAAACACATAACTTCTCTAACACTGTCTCGATCGTCTGTTCGCGCTCCGGAATGTCCAAGTTCCGCACGATCCGAAGCGTATCATCGCCCAGACACGATCGAAGCTTCGCCATTTGGACGGGCTGGCTGGCGGCGCGAAGATCCGTTAGCAAAACGTAATCATCCCATCGCTGCTTCCAGGCCAGCCACGCGTCCGCGCCGCGGTCCACCCCGACCTCTAGCCTGCCCGGAGGCGAGGGTCGGCCCGCGCACGGCGCGGTCAGCTGTCCTTGCGCGTTGGGCCACGCGGCGAGCGCGCCGGGCTGCGGAGCGGGTGGGGCGGGGGCGGCGGTCTGTTGCTGCAGCAGCTCCAGCCGCGCTCGAAGAGAAGCATTGTCTTCCGCCAGCGCTGCCGCTTCCTCCGCCGGTAGCTTCGACCTTGCCGGCTGCGCCATGTTTGGGTTCCGTCCACCTCACAGATCAGATCCTCGCTCGCAGGTATATTGTTGGTAGACACGGTACGCACACCACCTCGCGCGAGCCCAGTCCGCGCGGCACTGACCCGGGTCGGCCGGGTCGGGCGAGGTCGCGGGGCCACGGGGCGCGGCCGTGGCGCGGCCGTGGCGCGCGCTGCTCGGTTGGCGCTCCCGTGACGCGGGAGCGTCGGTGAATACAAACTCACTCAGTTAGGGACCTCTCAGCCGCCGCATTTCCACAAGTCAGGGGTGGGATGGCTTTGCACGTGCGCACGTGCACACCCCTATTCTATATCTCTGGAACGACTGAGCCGATTGTGTTCGAATTTGGTGTGTGGTTAGGGACTTCTCAGCACCCACTTTCCCACAAGTCAAAGGTGGGTGCCTCTGCAGTGCGCACGTGCGCACCTTTTTTGTACCTCAGAAACTACTCGCCCTATCGAGTTGAAATTCCCCATACATTTCCTTCGCGCTCGCTCGTTCATCGCCAACTACGGCGCCTTACTGGTTACCTGGAATCGTCCTTCCGTGGTATATCGCACAAATCTGAATATGAGCGGCCCGGCCCGGCCCGTGGCGACGCTTTTGAGAAGCTCATATATCCGCAACCGCGCGTCCGATTGACAAGCGGACTTCTTTCCTGAGCAGCCCCATCTAACCTACACTGTTTGAGACCAGTGCCGACTCACATGGATGACTACCACTGCGCGTGGCGCGTGCCGCGTGAGGGGTGTTGAAAAGTGTTTTCTCGCACAAACTCTGCAACGGCTGGCCGATTGTGTGCAAATTTGGTGTGTGGTTAGGGACTTCTCAACCGCCGCCTTCCCACAAGTCAGGGGTGGGGTGCCTCTGCACGTGCGCACGTGCACACCTCTATTCTATATCTCAGGAACGGCTGAGCCGATTGTGTTCAAATTTGGTGTGTGGTTAGGGACCTCTCAGCCGCCACTTTCCCACAAGTCAAGGATGGGGTGGCTCTGCATGTGCGCACGGGCGCACCCTTTTTGTATCTCAGAAACTACTTGCCCGATGGAGTTGAAATTCGCCATTCATTTGCTTCGCGCTCGCTCGTTCATCGCCAACTACGGCGCCTTACTGGTAAATGCAATTTTCGAACAATTTTGTGTAACCCCAAATAAGTTAACGGCTCAACCGACGCCAACGGCGTCGCCTCTTCTCGCATCGCAGCGAGCGGGATCGCTTGTATTGATCTATTTCGTAAGATTTACAAAGTAATACGTATTGCGAAATTGGTAATCCGCATTATTCATCGGCTTGTTTCGATGTACTCGATGTTCAAAAGAAATAAGTAGGTGAATCGCAAATTGCACGAAAAACAACACTTCGGAGTCCTACTCTGAGGTGTGAGCTACGCTTACCATGTAGTATATGGGTATGCAGCATAATAAATACGAGACAAACCACACAACCCGTAAGATATATTATGTTACCATAGCTTTAGCATAGTATAAGTATGTCGATATTTGTATATTTCCAATAAAACGTTTCACCAGTCCGTTTTTCGGCAACAAACTTTCTGCCAACTATTTTCCTTTCCGCTTCCCCAGCACCCGGTCAGGCTCTGGTAGTGTTGCGTCCCTTATACCTTCTTCTGCGCATGGTAGTGGACATTGTAACGACAGCCTCTGCCCCTGACTGTGACTGGTGACCCATCAGTGACCAGTCCGACGTTCACTGGTGATTTTCCTCACCACCCACCGGGTCTCGCCGTCCCGTCCCCTGGCTCAGCTGGGTCAGACAATGACGCACCATCTCGTCACCCTGCACAGGGCGCCATCCTCCGCAGGTCAGCCGATGACGCCCTGCAGATGCATTAACGCCACAACCAGCACCAGGAAAGGCATGATCCCCGGCAAAGTGGCCCCGTTACACAGGTGACCGACACACACGCAGATGGTTCGCAGCAGGATGCCATCGCTGTGCGTGTGGCAGTGGTCCATGGGGCCTCCGTGAGCCCATGCAGTCCTGTTGCCGCAGGAGTATACCCAGCGCTGGTCATTTCGCTCCACCACCGCCAGCGACTCCGGAAACTTGCTGGGAAACTCCTGGCAACATACAAGTCATCGGCGCTCTCGAGAAAACTGGTTTGTCAAGGAATATTGTCGCCAATAAAGAATTGCAATTTGGTAATCGCGGAGTTGTCAAGAAAAATGCTAACCTAATAATTAAATTAACATATATGTATTTTGACTTGAGTTAGATTACCATATGTCGTATAAAAACGACATTTTACTACGGAGCTGTGAACAGTTGAATGTCTTTGTCAGCTCTATAGAAAGTATCTACAGTCATTGTAAAATATCCATTAGTACTCGAAAACTGTTCAGCCAGCGGCAGGCAATATTCAAAAGATGTCGTCATCCTTCATTTGGCATGCTGATTGCTGACAGCGCTTTTCGGGAGACCATAATATACTAGTAGCGTACATTGACCATCAATTTGTTTTATAGACCGCCACCCACAAGGGCGCCGCCACTTTCCGAAAGTTGGGGGGACGGAGGCATTCTGAAGTTGATTCTTTCCATACAACGCCCATAGACGTAATGTTAAAATCCGAAAATGTTGGGGGGAGGGGACACGTCCCCCCGTCCCCCCTGTGGCGGAGCCCCTGGCCACCCATGAGCAGGTGACCAGGAGTGCCCCCACCCTGAATCCCAACGACGCACAACACCCCACGTTAACACCAGAGAACAAAAGAGAAAATTCCGCGGCTCTCCCAGCTAGGAAATGGAAACAAAACATAAAGAAGCATAAGAAGAGAGGCAGGTTTGGTGTTATAGGTGGTCAAGGCTGTATAAACCAGGTAGGAAAAAGCCTCCGGCCGAAAAAGTGGTGACAAACACTAATTTAGTAGCCGCGACCCCGAAGTCGTTGTGACGTAGAAGGCGAGGGACGCGGCCGGCCGACCGCCGTACACAGCCATCAATATGAGTGCTCGCGTGCCTGAAGCTTAGATCGCGCTTAGTTTCTTTGTTTACCGGTCGATTATAAAACTTAGATTATGTAATCTGTCACAAATCAACCGCTCTGCCGGATGCCGCTAAAAAAATGCAATCAGACTAATATTTGCTGTTATATGTGCACAAAGTTCAACGATTAGGTACGGCCGAGGCGGCCGTACCTAATCGTATATAGGTAAGGCCGACCGCCGCTCGAAACGATGATAAGCGTATTTTGATGCCATTACCCGGCGTGGAAAATGTGAATGTATCGCAATGAATTGCCCAGGGAGACATAAAGCCTCAGCAAATATATTGTATTTGTTTGGCATTGTTATTCCTTCTCGTGACATAGTGCAGGCGGCGCGGATCCCAGATTTCGGTCAGGGGGCGCGGATCCAAGATTTCGGCAACATACAAAAAGTTGCGCCCTACGCGCACTTGGCGGGCACGACGTGGGCGCGACCCGGGCTCAGGGGGGTGGCTTGGGGCTCCCTAGCACCACCTATACTTTTCTTATAGCTGAATCTTGGGGAAATTTATGAAATGGTATTGGATCTGAATCGTGATCTTGATAAACTTTTTTTTGGCATGTCAGTCGTTGTTGCACCCCCGACGGCGCAAAAAGGCATGTCCTGTCCTGTAACTCAAAAGTGTAACTCATATGTCCTGTAACTCATAAGTCACATTATTATAATTGATTGGATAGTCATTACTAGACACTTGGTAATTTGTGTTCATTAGTGCAAGCCACAGGTCCACAGCACAGGACCAGTAACATTAGGTACTACTCAGTGGCGGAGGATAAGGGGTGGGGTGGGGTGGGGGGGGGGGGGCAGAGGGGACAGCTGTCCGCCCACTCAAGAAGTGTGTGTGTGTGTGGGGGGGGGGGGCAACATATGATTTTGCCTCCCCCATAAATTTATAGTCCAAAAAGTTGGTTCGATTTTTCCTTTTGACCGAAACAATGGCCCAGGGCCCGATGTGCCCCCAGCCAGCCTAAGGGGCCTTCTAAGGCCGACAGAAGGCCCTCAGGTGGCCTGAGGGGGACCCTCGGTAGGCCATGAGGGGCTCTCAGAAGGCCTGAGACCTCAACATCGGCCTGTCCGACGTTTTTTTTGCGACCATTTAGAGGCCCTGCAAAATATAGTGGCCTAAATCCGAGGAGATACCATTTCGCGGCATTTTTTTTTGAAGGGGGGGGGGGTTGGCCGTGGGAGGGGCCCTTTTGACGAGGGGGTGTCCTTGCCCATCCATCCGAAAATACGATCCGCCACCACTGGTACTACTCAGAATGGTGTCTCAAAACCTAAGTAATACCGATATCAGTCACATTGGTATGGATTTTCTAGTCTGTTTATATAAGGTGACACAATCTATGGGTTTACGTCCTTGAAAATACCAAAATATAGCTAACCTACTCCTACAGCCTCTAATGTCAACCATTTTCGTAGAAGTTCTCAGCAAAGAACGCACATATTTGGGTGTAAATTTTAAGCTTATGAGGTATTCTGGGAAAGTACTGCTACGTCGACCGATACAATTATTATTTCAATTTTCATATACACCTTTAAATATTGTCTTACGCTTCATATAACTAAGTAAATGCATACAAATGCATACGCACACACACCCGTTCATTGCCAGCGAACCAATATGGCGAACCCGTTGAAATGTATGTAAACAAAGGATTCTCCCCCGGTTTCACGTCATCACAACCTGACCAATCACCGTCGAGCTTGCTCAAGACTGATTGGTCAATACTAGCTGATAGCCAAATATAGCTTAAGAGCAGATCCGATAAACACGGCCAAGATGCTGGAAGTTGTTCGCGGTTGTCACACTTTTTAGCAATGTTGAAGGAGCGGAGTACACCCCCTGGACGTGGTCATGTAAAAGAGGCAGATAGTAGTCATTGCTGAAAGCAGCAGATGACTGCCCCCCCCCCCCCCCCCCCACCCCCCAACTACGTCCCCGGATGCTACATTCACATGTTCCCATTCATTCCCGGAGTCAGTAAAGGGTGTCTAATCATTCAAGTGGAGGGACAAGTTCTGGTTAAATTCGGCATGTGTCAATGCTGGAATTAAGGCGGACCCTCCCAGCTAAGCAACGCTTGTGGCTGGTCGGTTCCGTTTTTATTCTCTCGACGAGGCGCGTGTTCTAAATTATGCACCACTTTATCTCATTCCTCGAAGGTATGATTGAACTCTCAACTCGAATAACGGCCGTTGTATGGCCGTTGTGGGACAGCTTTCATACTGGTTTGTTTAGATAAGGCCGCTTCGACACAACGGGACAATTATACAAATCAGAGCTGGACTGAGAAGGTCAAATGGGGGATAGGAATGGACCACTGTCAAGTGAGGATTTGTGATGCGTCCACCCTCTATAAAGGACGAAAACACTAGCCAATGAATGCGGCCACCAGTCTTTAAGAGTGCTCAGAGACCAGCCGCGTTTCCGGAGAGCGGAAGCCATCAGTTCCGGGCTTGACGAGAGTGTGAGAGGATGGAAGATCGGCTATTGGGAGGATACAAAAGGACCTGTTGAATTGGCTCAGCGATTTTCCACTGGCTGAGTCGTTCTATGTATTTTGCAGTAGGAGTACTTACTGGACAGTTTTTGGCGACGGCACGGCGCCGGCGGCCTCCTCCGTCCCCGTCCCCGGCCTCGGTGGCTGCCGCGACAGCTGGAGCCCCTGGCGTGGTACCAGCCGCTCCGCCGTCACCTCTCTGTGAGTCACCAGCGCCGGAGCCCGCTGCAGCAGTGCCACTTGGGTTACCAGCCTCTAAACCAGTAGTTGTGCCGTTGCCGCCAGGGGCGCTGGTGACGCCGGGACCGGCCGACACTACGGTGCCACGACATTCTGCGGCCTTGTCCAAGGCTGCGTAATACCTCTTCATGTCGACTCTGCTGTAGTGCTCCTCGTAATAGTGTTTAACTGAAAAGCATAAATACGAACTTAATGGGTTTGTGGACGGTACGGTGCGCACTGAGCACGCTATGGTCGCCCTTGTCATACTTATTTTTCTCGTGAATATGATTTCGCTTCCCTCCATGCATTTTATGCCGTGTTGACCCTTTTCTGCGGTTCTTTCAAGATTCAGTTAAATATTTTATTTTAAAGGGATATTGCCACCTCCGGAGGATTTTTAAAAAGCAACTTAAATGAATGGTGCGGATCAACAATCGTGTATGCTCAAGCTCAAACTTGCTCCTGCAGCACCTAAAGTAGGGTATCGGTATTTTTTTCTTCTGACTCCTAAACGTTGCTCCCAGCTGTGCTCAGTACTAGATTCATGATGGCCGCTTTCATCCAGTTTGGCTGTGAAATTGGTGCCCACCCGAAGCCGAAGCGTCCGAATTCGCCGAGACTTGACCTTGACAAGTCTATCTGTGTTATAAGGTATTGGTCACAAATCTCCTACGGCCCCAAAGTCGAGCCATAGCCATTCTTGCTGTTGTATTCATGTTTTATTATGAAGGAGGCTATGGTTGTTGAAAATATAATTAACTGTATGCGCATTTTAATTTTAAAGTACACTGACGGAATGGTGATGTTGAGTTTGCAATATTCAAAAGCAAATCGTAGTCCGCAAAGAAGTGATTCTTAATAGTGATGAGGCGACTCCAATTTTACGAATGTGTGCCAATCATGAGCGGTACAAATGTATGTTTTGATCTAATGGGAGGAGTTTCGGGGACCAAATTTTGCAGGTGAAATCGGACACGCTTAATCTACCGATACACACCAAAAACTCCATATTGGCCTGCGAGGTGGCAATATCCCTTTAAATAACGTGTTATTCGCTAATCTGCACCTGGCTGTGTCTTCGATATTTCCATACCCGACTGGTAGGGGGGGGGGGGGGGAATTTGAACACACACCGTCGAACTTAGCTCCCAGGGAGAGAAGGTGAATTCCAGTATAATATCCTTATTAGGTCAGGGCTTGAGTGTCCTTTCCCAATGTGAAAGAGCATTTAAGTATCTTGGTTTAAGTCATAAAGGGCACGACAAATTGCTTACCAAATGTGTACACTTACCCACTATAGACTGCTTAATGCATACTGCGTCACTGCCAAGGCACTTCTCTGAGAACATGTTCCGGGGGCCATTATTGAGCTCGTCATTCTCGCAACCTTGGTCAGTCTTGCTATTGCAGCTGAAGCATGACAAGCCTGCACGACAAACACAGCAGGTTTATTGGCATAAGAAGTCATGCATGTCAAAATCTACATCCCTTATTTGCCTTTGAAGACAGATACAATTAATTGATGCCCGCATGCTATTTCGAACGACACAAAGGGCATTAAATTTACAGTTGATTATGGGGACAACCAAGCCCGCGACGAAAGTTCCCAACAGTCACAGAAACATTTATTTTATTTAGTCCGAATGTTTTTGAATGGATGGATTTCCGAGATCAGGCCTCGTTAAGCATAGCTTGTTGCGCAGGCCCTGACCCCACCACCCGATCAAGCAATTCCTGGCGTCCGGCAGAATTTAGAAGCGAAAGTTTTACATGCCCGACATACCTAGACACGGTTCGCCCCGCCCTCTGACGTCACCTGACCTTGAGTGTAACCGCTGCCACCGGCCACAGGCCATCCCAGTCAGGGGCAAATAGCGAGCGCCGAAGCGACTCGAACCCGGGGGGGCCACTACCGGGTGAGGTCAGAAGCCCGGCGCTCTCCCAACTGAGCTACGGGGGCGGACTCAGCCCCAAGGGAGAGAAGGCGAATTCCAGTATACCCCCATCACATGTTAGACTAAGGGCAACAGCACAGCACAGGTCAAACTTCTGTCCCTAGATGACACTAGTAGTAAACTCCTGACGTTATGCTGTACCGCATAGCTTGAAGAAGAGCATCAGTTCAAACTTCTGTGCCTAGATGGCGCTAGTAGAAAACACCCGACGTTTTGCTGTACCGCATAGCTTGAAGTAGAGCATTAGTTCAAACTTCTGTCCATAGATAGCACTAGTAGTAAACACCTGACGTTATGCTGTACCGCATAGCTTGAAGTAGAGCATTAGTAATTCAAACTTCTGTCCCTAGATGACACTAGTAGTAAACGCCTGACGTTATGCTGTACCGCATAGCTTGAAGCAAAGCATCAGTTCAAACTTCTGTCCCTAGATGGCACTAGTAGTAAACGCCTGACGTAATGCTATACCTCAGCTTGAAGTAGAGCATTACGGCCTGCGCGATGGGGGAGGGGGTGGGCGGTTAATGGGTCATTCAGGTCATCAGATGGGGGTCACTTTACTCTTGATAGTGAGACGCACTGTTATAAAGCTATCGGCGAGAAACTTAGCATGCCCTCTCATACGCCAATGAGGCTCCCGCAGAAGAAAATTGAAGCAATTTCTTCGAAAGTTATCGAATATAACTGCCAATTACGATTTGCTGTTAGAATCAGCCAAGCTTAAAGGGAATAGTTCACTTTTAACCCGCGCCGTACCGGTGGTCGGCGCCACCATCGCCGTGCCCGGGGGGGGGGGGGGGTTAGACACCTCCCTCTAACTCGAAAACTAAAAGGGAAAAAGGCGCAGAAAAGGGCGTTCGAAAACTCTTGACAAGCACATTCGAAAGTACTTCGGAATTTTGTTTTCCTCAAGTCTATGATCAAGGTCACCAGAGGTCATCCCAGGTCAAATTTTCCATTTTTGGGACTTCGCTCCAGAAACCCCCAGATATCACAGGAACTATGATAGCTACGAACAAACGGAAAAAGCAATGGAAAGCTCTTGAAAAAGTGAAATCGGTAGTGTCCTCAGATTTTAGCTCAGATTAATAGTTAAGGCACCAAAGCTCATCCAATGTCAAAACGGCTATTTTTGTTTACAAAACAGTTGTTCATGAATAGCTTTTTACCTAACTACAACAAAGCAATAATTTTAGTGCCATCATGTTTATCTCATCAAGGCGTTTCGACTCATATTAGTGTTGACCAGGTTAGGTCAACATAAAAATTTGACCACAG
>JAXIVJ010010732.1:5000-46084 GCA_036785665.1 Chirona hameri | reverse complement strand
AAAAAATCAGTTTTTCACTGTGGATAGCTGGATTTGAATTGCTGCAAAGTCAATTTTTAAAATAAATTGTTAACGTTTCGGGGGGGGGGGGGCAAAAGACATGTTGCCCCCCCCCCTTCCAGGCTGTTGGGGGGGGGGGGCTTGGCCTGGTTGTCCCCCCCCCCTCCCCCTGTATCAGCCAGTAAACCTTAATAGTGGCGGTTCCAGGGCCCGTTTTTTTAGTTTTTGTTTGTCGGTGACATTTGGCGATAATACGGAGATGCGATCTTCATGGTTTCTTCCTAACTGCCTGAAGTATAAAGGAGTTACATAGGTTTACGGTGATTGAAACAAGTGCAAATAAGTTTATTTTAGTGAACTATAATACACATTGCACGGCAGAGGCGGTTTCAGGGACTTGCAAAAGGGAGGTTTACAGGAAGTTTTTTATTTTGCCTCCCTTTTTCGCTAACCTGGCACCGCCTATGGATTCAATTATGTGTCATAACTGTTGTGTTCGATGTTACAATAACGCACCATTCCATTTATAAAAGAACACAGCAAAAGACGGTTTATAAGGCAAGGTAAAATAACCCCCATATTTAGTGACCTGAAAACGCCTATGATTTTTTAATTTTCCAAAGTCACCGTCATATATCAATCCCAACTTCAATATCTATCGACCCCCATTAGTTGCGTTCAAATCGGTTGATAAACATGGCAGCTGTGGTGGATCAAATATACCTCTAATTTTGTTAGTTTTTGCCCCCCCCCCCCTATTGCCCCCTATCAAAGATTTATGATTTTTTTTAAAAGAAATGTAGATCGTGTTGAGGGAAATCACACGCCGATTTATTTTTTATTTTATTCGGACCGGTGGATCTCGATATATCCGGGGGTCGAATCCGACCCCTCCCCCTGCCGCTAATAGTGTTAGAAAGGAGCCTGCCGCTAATAGGGTTAAAAAGTAAAACATTAAGACAGAAACTCGCTCCGTTCTGCCAATTTCACAACTGTTGCTTACTTTACAAGCAGCCTGCGTATATATGCCGCGAGTCCGCCATTATTGTGTGTGTGTAATAGCTTCCATATACAAGCTACCATATGCATGACGCCATACATTGTCATGCAGTTTAAGTTTTGTAATGTCATGAAGGGGAAAAGAGAAACATGTCCATTTCTCGGCAGATATCCATCTATCGTCTAAACAAATGTCATATTCGTTTGTTCAGCTCAAAATACCCCGTACAGCCAACTTTTAAGACATTTTTGCAAGGTGACCTATTCCCTTTAAAGGAAATAGTTCACCTTCAACATTAGTTTTAAACTGAGATAGCAGTTTTGTAGCCCGTGTTGGGAAACCCCTATCTGCAAGTTTTCTTGACTGAAAAGACTCTCCAGCCGAATATATTCGAGTTTTTGGCGAAGGAAAGCGGTGCTGGCGAAAGAATGTTGTACTGGTTCTAGCCCGGGTAGAGGCTATACCATCAGCCAATCAGCTTGCAGCTGGTGGTAGTAAGCGAATCGCCGGCCGCCGGTTGGCACATCTCCAATGCGAGTCTATCTGTACGCGACTACTTTCGAATCTGATTGGCTGAACCATTTTTTACATTCGCGTGACGTCAGGACTCTGACTCAGAAAGTATGCATATAGTTTTGATAAACAATAAAAATGTACGTCCTTCTGTCCTGAATCGGCGCGATATAAGGCCATTTTTGACAATATTAAAAGAAATTGTATTAAACAATGTAATCAAATCGTGTTGGGTAAATTTTTTCCAAGGTGAACTATTTCCTTTAAAGGGAATGTTTCACTTTCTGAAAGTTGTCAAATTTAATATACGCTGCTTGTAGTCGAAAATATCAAGTAAGTGCTGCTAAAAACGATGGTGATATTTTTTCTCTCTCGAAAAGTCACTTAATTTTATACAAATTAAGGTTTTAAATTTGGGATGATGACGTCATTATTGAACTATAGACCGCCGCTGATTGGCTGGCAAAGTGGGATTGGCTGAAAAGTGGCTGTCAGCCAATCAGCGGCGGCACTAGCCTATAAACCCTATTTTGCAAATGGAAATTATGTTGCTTAAAAACGGCTAAGTTTTGGGGGAAATGTCCTTTGTATTTTCGACATTTCAATAATGACCAAAGACAATGGCTATCTCAGTTCAAAACCAATACAAAGGTGAAACATTCCCTTAAAGCAATGGTGAAGCTTTCATGGGTTCTCATTTCCAGACGCTGGATACCACAACAGTGCCTCAAACTTTCACCGAAAGAATATCAGAAGGGTTCTCCGAGATTATACGGGGTGCTCTGGTAATCCCCCAAACCTCTAGAAAAAAAAACTCCATTGATATGGTTGTGAAATCTTAGTTCGAGAACCTTTAAAAGGGTTCTCAGGCGAGAAGGTACATGACATGTGGTGGTCGCGCCCGTGAGGCTCTCGAAGACCATGGGCAAAGTTCCCTGCAAATTTTTTTCGGTGTAGTGCAGGAAGGGGAACGGGCCAAGAAGTTTCACCAGCTGTGGAAGAGGATCTCTGAATGCCAGAGCGAACGGATATACGGATGATACGGATATACGGATGATACGGATATACGGATGATACGGATATACGGATGATGATATACGTATATACGGATATACGGATGATACGGATATACGGATGATACGGATATACGGATGATACGGATATACGGATGATACGGATATACGGATGATGATATACGTATATACGGATATACGGATGATGATGATATATACGGATGGAATACGGATGATTCAGAGTCCCATGGTATGCAAGCGGAAGGATTTTGGTCAAAATGTTTAGCCATCATCCACCTGCCTTTCTACCACAAATAGGAGCTATCAAGGGTTGTACCAAGAGGCTTATACCAAGGATTGTAACCAAGATCGCAAATATGAGCACGCAAACACTGATTCATACAAACCCAAGTGAGTCTGACACCACACACAACCCAGCACTCATGACTTCCGTTCCTTAGCACAGCACTCATGACTCCTTATCATACCTCCCGTGACCACCGCCGCAGGATCATCAGCTGCCTCGCGCGTGGTGACGTCACGAGTCCGTCCTAGTGACCACCGCCGCAGGATCATCAGCTGCCTCGCGCGTGGTGACGTCACAAGTCCGTCCTAACATCCCTGCGACAACCTCGCCCATCAATCCGCATCGCTCCTCATCAGTCACCTGTCGGTCATCAGTCACCGGTCACCGCCGCACCGGTCACCGGTCACCTGTCAGTCACCGGTCACCGCCGCACCGGTCACCGGTCACCGGTCACCGGAACTCGACACTTCCGCTTTGGCGGTCAGAAGAGTATCGGAAACGCGTGTTTGAGCGGCTCCTTGACCGCGGGGGCTGATAAACTGGGGAGGAGGCGGGGAGAAGGGGGGGGGGGGGAGGGGTCGGTGAGTCATCACCTATCACCCGCCGGAGCGCGGCCGCCGGCCACAGGAGCCGGCCCCGCCGCTCGGAATCGCTGCCCACTCACCGTAAAGACAGGTGACACGGTGCCGCCGTGACGTGCCGCGGTGACGTGCCGCGGTGTACGGACGTGACGTGGGTACTGAGTGGCCGTGAGTCATCAGACTGGTCCGGTGAGGGGTGGCGGGCAGGTTAGGTGAGGGGGCAGGGGAAGGTTAGGTGAGGGGCGGGGGGGGGCAGGTTAGGTGAGGGGTGGCGGGCAGGTTAAGTGAGGGGGCGGGGGAAGGTTAGGTGAGGGGCGGGGGGGGGGGGAGGTTAGGTGAGGGGCGGGGTGGCGGGCAGGTTAGGTGAGGGGGAGGGGGCGGGGGCAGGTTAGGTGAGGGGGCGGGGGGCAGGTTAGGTGAGGGGTGGCGGGCAGGTTAGGTGAGGGGGCGGGGGCGGGGGAAGGTTAGGTGAGGGGGCGGGGGCGGGGGGCAGGTTAGGTGAGGGGTGGCGGGCAGGTTGGGTGAGGGGGCGGGGGCAGGTTAGGTGAGTGGCGGGGGTGGCGGGCAGGTTAGGTGAGGGGGCGGGGGCGGTGGCAGGTTAGGTGAGGGGCGGGGGTGGCGGGCAGGTTGGGTGAGGGGCGGGGGTGGCGGGCAGGTTAGGTGAGGGGGCGGGGGCGGGGGAAGGTTAGGTGAGGGGGCGGGGACAGGTTAGGTGAGGGGCGGGGGTGGCGGGCAGGTTAGGTGAGGGGGCGGGGGCGGGGGAAGGTTAGGTGAGGGGGCGGAGCGGGGGGGCAGGTTAGGTGAGGGGTGGCGGGCAGGTTAGGTGAGGGGCGGGGGCAGGTTAGGTGAGGGGCGGGGGTGGCGGGCAGGTTAGGTGAGGGGGCAGGGGTGGGGGGCAGGTTAGGTGAGGGGTGGCGGGCAGGTTAGGTGGGGGGCGGGGGCGGGGGGCAGGTTAGGTGAGGGGGCGGGCGGGGCAGGTTAGGTGAGGGGGTGGACTGCTGGGCCCATCAGCGGGCAGTCAGCGCACATAGCCAGCTGTGCTGCCGGTGAAGTATGCATATGCAGTATGGTCCGATACACTGGGGATCGGGTGGCCAGTGGGTTGGTCTGGGTGCAGCTATTAAGGCGGGTCAGCACTGGCGGCGGCGAGGAGACATGGGGAGACATGAGGAGACATGGCGAATAAGGCAAATGTACGGTTTTTAAGTGAGGAATGAAAGGAAAGGAAGGGAATGCATATAGTTTAAAGAATGTAGGGAAAGGAACTAAAGGAAAAGAAAGGATGAATGGAAGAGAAGGGAATGATGGAAGAAAAACAAGGAAGAGTGTAAGGGGCATGATGTAAGTAAGAGTTGTCCGTTGGAAATATGTCATGCGATTGTACGATTTTTGATTTTTGTAACAAACAGTGGTTACGGAAATAACAGCTTTGGTGGCCGAAGAAATACCTGCACGTCACACTCAGTGCATATGTTCGGTAAATCCTGCGTGTTTAGCACTAAGTGATGTGACACGGCTGGATTTGCCGGTGTTTTTCACCACTGTCACACGGCTGGATTTGACGGTGTTTTTCACCACTGTCACACGGCTGGATTTGACGGTGTTTTTCACCACTGTCACACGGCTGGATTTGACGGTGTTTTTCAACACTGTCACACGGCTGGATTTGACGGTGTTTTTCACCACTGTCACACGGCTGGATTTGCCGGTGTTTTTCACCACTGTCACACGGCTGGATTTGCCGGTGTTTTTCACCACTGTCACACGGCTGGATTTGCCGGTGTTTTTCACTACTGTCACACGGCTGGATTTGACGGTGTTTTTCACCACTGTCACACGGCTGGATTTGACGGTGTTTTTCACCACTGTCACACGGCTGGATTTGCCGGTGTTTTCACCACTGACGTTGACGCACATTATCCGGACCACTGATTATTTCTGAGTCTGTTTTCAGCTACTGCCCGATTCATCAGCGCGTGACCCCCCAAGCCACCGCCCGCTGTGTTCCGAATGAGCGAACGTCGTCCATTATTAGTTTCCATTGGATGCGCTCGGTTAGATGTGCAGTCGCCGCATCTGTCATCGCCCGAGGCAAGACGTCACGTGCTGCAGGTCAATTTCTCTCATAAACTACTGCTGTTTTGATGCGGAGACGAGGCTGGTGACAAGCGATGCGATTCCGTCCCAAAAAATACCTGTCTTGTTCTGAGCCTTGCAGTTTATGTTGAACGGTTTTCCGCGTTGCGCATAAACATGCTTTAATTGTTCTAGACTCTTCAAAAATATTTCACCGTCTAGCATGGCCATCGCTAATGGAGAAGTCGATTTCAAAGCCTGACAGAAGTAGGCTAACGAATATCCAGCCTCCATGTTTGTAGGGCAGATGATAGCCAGTCTGGGCATAAGTCTGTCTGTCCGGATATTCCGTGCTAATTGTAAGGAACATCTGCCGAGACAATAACAGGTGTCGATGTCTCTGTTCCGCGGAACTAGGCCTATGGGTGTTGCATGGAAAGAATCGCCTTTAGAATGCTGATGTCCTCCTGTCCCCTCCAATTTTGGGTAGGTGGCGACGCCTTTGCTGCAGCTTTACTTGCAGACGAGACGCTCTGTGATCAGCGCCATAAAATATGCTGATTCACCTCGTGTCCACACACTCTATGTGTGGGTTAACTACCGAAGCCGCTAAATCTTCAGCCTAGTTTCGGGCTGAACTAAATATCCCCCCCCCCCCCCCTCCCTCTGACTCACAAACTCCCTCGACCTTCACTCTAAGCAGTCCTGTCGCTCCTCGACACATGCCCCACGCGACGGTCCGCTGTTCCCGGATGATTCATACATCTGCAGTCTGCAGTCCGGTCTGTCTCCCGGCCCGTCTGTCTCCAGAGATAACCGTATCCGGGCCCGTCTGTCTCCAGAGATAACCGTATCCAGGCCCGTCTGTCTCCAGAGATAACCGTATCCAGGCCCGTCTGTCTCCAGAGATAACCGTAACCAGGCCCGTCTGTCTCCAGAGATAACCGTATCCAGGCCCGTCTGTCTCCAGAGATAACCGTATCCAGGCCTGTCTGTCTCCAGAGATAACCGTATCCAGGCCCGTCTGTCTCCAGAGATAACCGTATCCGGCCCGTCTGTCTCCAGAGATAACCGTATCCAGGCCCGTCTGTCTCCAGAGATAACCGTATCCCGTCTGTCTCCAGAGATAACCGTATCCAGGCCCGTCTGTCTCCAGAGATAACCGTATCCAGGCCCGTCTGTCTCCAGAGATAACCGTATCCGGCACGGCCACCGCCGCCACGGTCTCTATCACCGCCGCCACCGCTGCCGCCACCGCCGCCACCGCCGCTGACGCCGCCGCCACCGCCACCGTCTCCGCCGCCACCGCCGCCAATGCTGCCGCCGCCGCCACGGTCTCCACTACCGCCGCCACCACCGCCGCCATCTACGCCGCCACCGCCGCCACCGCTGCCGCCGCCGCCACGGTCTCCACCACCGCCGCCGTCTCCGCCGTCTCCGCCGCCACCGCCGCCACCGCAGCCACCGTCGCCACCGCCGCCGGAGCCGCAGACGGGGACGCACCTGGCGCTCGCTGGGCCCGCAGGAAGAAGGCCGGCCTGCTGCGGCGCTGCGACGCGTCTGTCATACTTCCGTGACGCCCCGTTCCGCGCCGCCGCGCCGCCGCGCCGGACGCGCCGGTGCCGGGTGCCGGGTGCCGGGTGTTCGGTGGCGGGTGCGGTCAGCGGCCTGGCTTGGCTCCTCAGACCACACGACGCCGCACTGCTGCTATTTACTCGAAGGCACTGCAGCCACTGGCGGAGTCAGAACGGCCAACAAGTTGGTTTGAGGTGGTCAACTCCTAAAAAGTTCCAAACATGTTTGTTTAATCACCGAGTTTCAATGGCGCTGGCATTAGAAACTGGTTTTTCATTTTTTGTTTAATTCTTTGGAAATATGTTTAAGGTTTTCTAGTTGGTACCTACTACCTTTGTAACTAAAACTTCTTGGATATTTTAGTCGGGAGCGGCTTCAATTATTGGTCTATTTAATTGGTTGGGGTTCAAGGGAACATAACACCTTCAACATAAGTTGTTAACTGAGATAGCCAGATTGTTGGGCGTACTGAGAAATCTCCAAATCTGGAATTTGTCCTTCCAAAACGACCTAGTTGCTGAGTTTCAACGCAAAAACCGTTGGGTATATTTGGTTTTACTTTAAATGGACAAATCTTGTGACGTTTCGCATACGTCATCACTACTCCACTGTGATTGCTATCATACTTCGTTCTCGCTATTTAAACCGACAGCCAACGAAACGTATCATGTGTTTGGCCACAGAATTGCAAGGGAGGCTCGTTCCTCGTCTGGCGTAGCCATTGGTTCAAAATCGGTTTCACGAAGCTGGTTCGTCTAGATTGTGCTATCGCCGCTGTTGTGTTCCAAGGCAAACGCGACAAATCTGAAACATCACGTGACTTCAGGTTTTAAGAAAATAATGTGGTTAATTTGAACCGATTTCCAATTGAAAATTACCAAAAGATGCTTCGTGAAACGATGCAATTTGTGATGGGTGGCTGGTCGGGATTCTTGCAATATATCGATAAAATGTTGACAATGTTTGTTTTTGCTTGACTTAGTAAAAGTTTAGTTAAGTTTTTGCTTACCTTGTGCAAAGTTGATGATGACCTATAAATCTTATTCGCCATAACTATGTCAATTTTCATTGGATTTCTAGTTGAAAATAATGCCGACACTCGTCTTGGAAAGGCGCATCTTTCAGTAGGTGGTTCATACCGGTAGCTGCAATGTTCGCTGCAATACAATAACATCCAGTAATTATTGATACCAGTAAAACGCCTTTTTGGGGCGATGACCGAGCAGGCACGCTCTGGTAAAGCTAAAACAGGTTTGAAATATGCAATGGTACGGGAGCACACGTGGTAGCAACACATAGTCTTTTTAGTTATTTTAGTCCTCCATAAAAATTGCCAGGCCTCCATGCATGCCAACATAAAAAGTAAGTTTGATTAAATTGTTCATGATCTCCTTTCTCGAATCCGCCAAAGAGAAGTACGTCCTGAGCGCTGCATGCTTCAGCGTATACAAAATGTTAACCTCACAGATACTATGCTAATTAGTGCTAACCCCTCCGCTCCGCTGGGCGATTACTGGTGTCAAGTGGTGGTGCAAGCCAGTGATAGGCAATTAGAGATTGATAACCCGTACTACCCGTGACACCTGTCGTACCTATAATACGTTGTTGTACCCGTCATACACCCGAGGTACCCGTCAAAAACCTACGGTGCCCGACATACACCCGTAGTACCCGTTGTGCCCCTGTGGAACACGTGATAAACCCGTTATAGCCGGCACTTACCCATTATACCCGTGGAACACCCATGGCACTCGTTATACACCTGTTACACCCGTGAAAACTCCACCCCGGCTTAGCGTATATGTTCATTGATATATGCCGTACCGTATGTCGATGACCTTCGTTTCGCAGTGATTCCGTGGTTGCTTCTCATTGATTGTGACACTAGTATCCGTGGTCGTATCTGATTGGCTTTCGACTGGAGTGAAGCGATGTAAAACTCGTATCCGTAAACTGTTTTTTTACGGTAAAATATTTCTTAACACCTCCTATGTTAGTTACGGCACAAACCTTCGCCCAAAACTGCACAACCTAAAACTGTCTAAAACTATCGTATCAAATGCGTCGGAAATGTATGAATTATACACCACTCGGTAGTATCTGTAATCTCGTTTGAAAACCTTAAAATTACGTGCATCTCGTGCTTATATCAATGTGGTACTGCAAGGTAAAACTGCCGCTTTACTTTGTTAAATTAGTTCCGGATAGACAGACAGACATACAGACACTTATCAAATAGTAATATAGATTGCCATTTTTGATCAAGAATGATTTGTGCTCATTTCGACGTTTGCGTGCGCCACGCGCTGTGGTACCACCCCTATCAGAATGCACCATACCAAAATAAAAATTGTTGTGATGGTCCTATGACCTATCCAATGGTGAAAATCCGATCTCAGTCGGAGCAGTGGTTGCAAAGTTATTAGCCTCCGAAAAGCGTCTGTACGGCCGGGTCGGGCCGGGTCGGGCCCTGTCGGACCGGGTCAAATGTAAATGTGTCTAGTAAGTTGACGAGAAATCTCACGGTCGCTTCGCGCCCTATCGGTAATCACACGGACTAATCACAAGGAATTATATCGGTGACAATGATAGGCAATGATAGGCAATATTGATAACAATGATACAATGACAATGATAGGCAATATTGATGATAGGCAATATTGATACAATGATAGGCAATATTGGAATACTGCAATTATTTATATTATTGGAGGTGCTAACCATATTTTTCATTCTACCATACTTCCAGACTGGTTATTGATTCAACTTTTTTTAAACGATTCAATCATGATTCTTTTTGGAATCTGAATGATTCAATCACCGTTCGATTCACGGAGAAAATTTTGAGAATTGATTCTTTCCAATTCAAAGAATCAAAACAAATATTTTAATCGATTCACGTTCGATTCAACATTTAAATATATGTGGTGAATTTATGTCAAATCAATACAAATGGAAGCATACATGTATGTGATCATTAAAACATTGTTACAGCAATACTATTTCAGTATAAATGAGTATAGCCACTGGGACAGCATTTATTTGCACAATTTACCATTGTACTTGAATCGTTAAGAATCTTTAAATCCTTTGATTCAATCAGCCTTGATTTGATGCGGGTTTTGATTCAATCACGATTCATGAATCAAAATATCTGGTGGTGAATCAATTATTGTTTGATTCAAGGAATTTTGATTGAACGATTCCAATCGATTCAATCAATGTCGAATCAATAACCAGTCTGCTGATACTTCATCTCCAATAGCATTAATGGGTTGCAAACGATTATATGTCACCAGTAAAACGCCTTAATCGGGGTAACCAAGCGGTATCTGTTGCTTCTCTGGGACCAACTACACCAGTAAAACGCCTTTTTGGGCGATGACCGAGCGAGCGCGCTCTGGTAAAGCTAAAACAGGTTTGAAATATGAAACGGTAAGGGAGCACACGTGGTAGTAACACAGTCATTTTAGTCCTCCAGAAAATTGCCAGGCATGCTAACATAAAAATTAAGTTGTATTAAATTGTTCATGATCTCCTTTCTCAAATCCGCAAAAAGGGAGTACGTCCTGAGCGCTGCATGCTTCAGCGTATAAATTAATGCTTAGAATAACACAGACATTTTTTTAACAAGAATCATATTTGCAAGGTTTTTTGTTCAGTTTAACGTTCGCGTGTGCCAACTGCCACGCGTTCGCGTGTGCCAACTGGTACCACCTCTATCAGAACGCACTATACCAAAAAAAAAAAAATATTTGATTGATCTATCCAATGGTGAAAACCCAATCTCAATTCGGAGCAGTGGTTGCAAAGTTATTAGCTTCCGAAAAGCGTCTGTATGGCCGGGTCGGGCCGGGTCAAATGTAAATGTGTCTAGTAAGTTGACGAGAAACCTCACGGGCGCTTCGCGCCCGCTCGGTAATAAACATTAAGTTATATTAAATTGTTCATGATCTCCTTTCTAGAATCCGCCAAAAGGGAGTACGTCTTGAGTGCTGCATGCTTCAGCGTATACAAAATTAATGCTTAGATAAATCAAGCAATTTTTTATCAATAATAATTTGTGTTCATTTCGACGTTTGCATGTGCCCCGCGCTGTGGTACCATCCCTATCAGAACGCACCATACCGAAATTAAAATTGGTTTGATGGTCCTATCCAATGGTGAAACCCCGATCTCAATCGGAGCAGTGGTTGCAGAGTTATTAGCTTCCGAAAGGCGTATGTACGCCCGTGTCGGGCCGGTTCGGGCCGGTTCGTGCCGGTTCGGGCAGGGTCAAATGTAAATTTGTCTAGTATAAGTTGACGAGAAACCTCACGGGTGCTTCGCGCCCGCTGGGTAATAATACACGTGACTTCAGGTTTTGAGTAAATGACTTGGTTAATTTTGATCCGATTTCCAATTGAAAATTATCTAAAGATGCTTCGTGAAAAAAACGCATTTTGTTATGGGTGGCTGGTCGCAGTACCTGTGCAATATATCGATTAAATTTTGACAATGTTTGTTTTTGCTTGACGTTGCCTCGCGTAAAGTTGATGATGACCTATACATATTATTGGCCATAACTTTGTCAATTTGCATTGGATTTCCAATTGACAATAATGCCAACACTCGTGTTAAAAAGGCGCATCTTTTGAGGGGTGGTTCGTACCGGTAGCTGCAATGTTCGCTAAGTAGAAGCACATCCACATTCCACACATTTATTTATTTATTGAACGTCATAGGCTCATTCCACTCAGGTGTGGCTATTACAGAACCAGTGTCAAAAAGGTAAAGAAATGTAGGTCAAACGGCCACATACACTCCGACAGCCATCCACACATATACACCCACATACACTCTCACGTAAGTGTCATCAAGAAGCAGGCGCCGCTATCGGTCAGCCATTTGCCGCTGCAGTACATGCTTACGCAGCTCCTTCTTGAACTGCGGTAGGTTCGAATCCCGTAAGTGATGTGGTAACATGTTAAAAGCTGTCACGGTTGAGTAAAGGAATCGCCTCCTTCCAGATTCCGATCTGATGGCTGGAACGTGAATCATGTCACCTTGTCGTGTATCGCGCTGGTGCACATGACGTCTATATATAAGATTGCTATATAGCGACTCAGGCTGCGAAGTGACCAGGACGCGTTTTAGAAGGGTCAGTGCGTGGAATTTGTACAGGTTGTCGGCAGTAAGCCACTCAAGGTCTCGTAATACATCGCTGAATTGGTCAAATTTTCGGCGCCCCGAAATTACACGTGCTGCAAAATTAAGCACCTTATGGAGACGTGCGGTTTGGGTAGCGTTGCATGTTCCGTAGACACGGATACAGTAACGGATGAGTGAAATGACTAGACTGGACTTTCGGCTATTTTTAAGAAAGGAAACCGACATGCTGCATCCAACTATCGACCTGTAAGTCTTACATGCATTGTTTGCAAACTGATAGAATCTGTGGTCCGGGACAAACTTATGCATCATCTGATCAGTAACAATTTTCTCAGTGATCACCAGCATGGTTTTATGCCTGGAAAATCTTGTGTCACCCAGCTATTGGCAGTTATGGACAACTGGACAGAAATTATAGACACTGGCAAGCCTCTGGATGTTGTATACCTGGATTTTTCCAAGGCCTTTGATTCGGTTCCCCATAAGCGTCTCCTTAAGAAATTGGCAGCATACGGAATCCAGGGAAGATTTCTGAAATCGATTGAGGCATTTTTAGCTGACAGATGGCAAAGAGTTGTAGTAAGCGGAGAAAAATCACAATGGAGTCGAGTTACTAGTGGAGTTCCACAAGGTAGTGTGTACTTGGCTCCTTGCTCTTCCTGGTATATATCAATGACTTACCAGAAATGGTTAAATCATCAATGAAAGTATTTGCGGACGACACCAAAGTGTATCGCACAGTACCAACCATGCAGGAAATATATGAGCTTCAAGCAGACATCAATAGTCTAACTGTATGGTCCCAATTGTGGCAGCTGCCCTTCAACACCCAAAAATGCAAGATCATGCACCTTGGATATGCTAATATGACACATGAATATTCTATGAACGGTGATACCCTCGAAGCGATACCACATGAAAAGGATCTGGGAGTAGTTATTGATAGTCAGCTGCAGTTTCATGTACACACAGCCCAAGCTGTAGCCAAAGCATTAAAAGTGCTGGGAATGATGAAACGGTCGTTCGAAAACTTTAACCGGCAGACAATACCACTTCTCTTTCGATCTATTATCAGGCCAATCTTAGAATATGGTAACTGTGTCTGGGGACCAATGTACTGTGGAGACCAGGACTCAGTGGAACGAGTTTTGAGGCGAGCAACAAAGCTTGACAGATCTCTACGTGATCTCCCGTATGAACAGAGACTAGAACACCTCAACATGCCATCCATGTTCTACAGAAGGCAACGAGGCGATATGATAATGGTATTTCAGATTGTCACAGGAAGAATTCAGATTCTACATGAGCAGCTGTTTGGGCTTGCTGAAAACCATGGCACACGCGGACATCACCTGAAGTTAAGAAAGCCCCCAGTGAACAGGCTGTTGAGGCAGAACTTCTTCAAGATCCGAGTAATTAACAACTGGAACAACCTCCCTGAACAGGTTATTGGCGCTCCTTCAGTAAATGCTTTTAAGAATAGGCTCGATGAGCATTGGAAATTGCGCAAGTACTGGACAAGACACCAGTAAGACTTTAGTGAGACTTGAGCTGTAGAGAGCGGGAGTCTAAAGGCCCCAGCTGCGGGGCCTTCTATCCTGTACCTATTGAGTATTGAGTATTGAGTATAGAGTAGTAATCGTCGTTTGAGGTAAACTATGTTTGCTATGACTGAGACCGATTAAAATACCAGTGCAACGCCGCACGACACCATCAGTGTGGGCAGCAAACGTCATACATTGGTCGAATACGACCCCCAGGTGTCGCACCGCGGGAGAGCCGGAGACAGTGGCGCCCATAAATGTGATGCTTATTGTTGATGATGATGCTTATTTACACACATAAACACATTTATGGGTATACCACATTTATTTATGCGCATGCACATTTATGGGTATGTGACTTCAGGCTCACCCAACGCCACTCCAACTCCACTCATGCAACGCCATCACTTACAACCACCTGGATAACTTTTTCTTAAAAGGTCTCACTGAAAGAGCTTTAACGTGGATTGGGGACTGCTTGTAGATCCTTATTGTTCGCCCCGTCCATGAAAACGTTTTTTGAAACCCATTAGGCCAAACAATTGACTCCATGGGTCTAGACGGAGATCTCTTTACTCAATGTTGATGCCTACTCAGAGTCTCAGGAAAGACCTCTGCATTTGGAAAGTTCCCGGATGTAATGAGAACCTTAAAAGAATCATACAGCTTCTCATCGGAGCCCCATTTAGGACTCACGTTGTCAGCGCGCGCGGCCGCCAGGCGCCATGGAAGTTCTCTCGCAGCACTGGCTGACGGAAGTGTGGCACTTACATAGTTACATTTTTACAAGTATTTCCCATGGTTCTACTTAAACCATTGTGTCCAAAGTGATTGTGTGCAACAGGCAAATGCTTTAAATTCTTCTGAGTGGCTTTTACTAGTGTGGCAACTCCAGAAACATCACGAAGATACTGACTGGTTTTCAGCCACCAACGAGGAAATTCAACTTGCTGGTATTTGGGGAACAGTGACTTATTTAGGAACTTATTTAGGAACTTATTGAGGAACTTATTCCGGAAGATGAGATTGTCAAATCACTTGTGTGTCGGTTTTCTGTAGCTGTTGCAGTTATAATTGAGTGGCAGGGTGATTTATTTTACAATCATAAGATGACGATCAAACAGCCGGCGGTGGTGATGATACTAGTTCGGGTCAGGCGGCCCCGACCTGCCGCGTTCGAGGCGGGGGGGGGGGGGGGGGTCTGGCGAACCCGATCCACACAGTCATCTGACGCGCAGCAGCTCGCTTTGTGCCGTCGTGTTATGTTCATAATAAAATAAATGAACTGGTGTACGCTTTGTATTGGTCGTGTTGGCCGCAAAGGGAGACCAAACGAGCACCGATATATCAACCGCCAAAGGTTCATAAAGAGCCTGATATGAAACACATAAGAGGTTTCCAATGGGGTTTCGGATACCATCCAGAGAAATTAACCAAGGTATCAAAGAACATTAAAAGCAGCTTTGACATCATGTATGGTTCTCGAACGCATTCCCTTTACTTGGGAAAGGTATCCATGAAGGTCTCCGAGACCCTTATTGATCGTCTTTGAAACCCCCAAGGGGTCTAACATTTAAAAAGGTCTCTCAAGAGAATCTTTCGTAAGCCGCGAAAAGGGTTTCAAACTTGTGGCTCCTTGTTGAGACCTTTTTCTAGCCTCGGAGACCGCACTGAGGTCTCGCTTGTTTCTGAGTGTATAGTGCAAGCATTGACATATCACGCTTGTAAAAATGCGAATATTATTTTCTTCACATTATCACAAATTGCCCAGCGAACGAGGTTGTTACTTGTTAGTGTTGTTAACATATTCTGATTCAAGGATATACTTTTTCCGGTATGACGTCACAACTCATTTTGGTGGTGCAATATTATTTTTACGTCACATTAACAAATATTAGTATTTCGCAAATTATGACAATTTTTTTCCCTTTTTTCGCAAAAACGAATGCCAGAACCGTAATCAGGACACTCTTTTCCATCATTCCACGTACTTTTCCCAAGGTGTTATATTGCCTTTAATGTCCCGATGACTCCCCTTGACGCCCCTGGTTCGGTCTCAGGATTCTCTGACGAACAGCATTCCCTGACGTAAAACGAAGAAAAATGAAACCGTTTCCGACGTCATTTTAAGTGACATAAATATCGCAAAGAGAGGGTGGGGTCTGTGGTTCTTCAGAAATAGTAGAAGAGATGGGCCTTGGAGGGTCCCCCCCCCCCCCAAAAAAAAAAACAGAACATATTTTTCACCCAAACAGCTCGGTTCTCCGCGGTATCCGTGCCGAAACGTCGCAATCGGTCGTTTTGCAGGAAAACCGTCCGTTCATCCGGAGTAGTTTCCTGTGCAAACCGTACTTCCAGGTTGAGCTGTGAGCCTGTGGCTGCACAGTTTCCGGTCCAATGCCAGGGTGTCAGCGATTCAGAGACACGGGCGTAAAATATATCTCGAGCTTTTGCAGCATGGTAGAAAGAGCTTTGCAAAAACAGCTCCTCTCATTGAAATTTGTTTTGTTATTTCGGTGAATCGCACCTCGCAGTCGCATGCCATTTGACATGGAGCAAACAACGTTCCAAACGCATTCTTCGTTCTCTAAACGAAACGAAAAAAAACATACATCGTAACGCCTAGAAACAGAACATACATCGTAACGCCTAGAAAAAGAGCATACATCGTAACGCCTAGAAACAGAACATACATCGTAACGCCTAGAAACAGAACATACATCGTAACGCCTAAAAACAAAACATACATCGTAACGCCTAGAAACAGAACATACATCGTAACGCCTAGAAGTGATCGTAATCGTCTGTTTAGATCCTGTGGACCTCTGATGACCTTGACCTGACGCAATGTCATCAAACATTTGGAATGCTAGTCAGCTGAGCTGAGTCAGACAAAATAAAAACGGTTTGTAGCAAGTGTAGGTCACTGATACGTATATACCTAATATGTCAGTTTGTGGAGAATATGTCATCGAAACTTTGATGACCCGGACGAACATGTTTTACATTACCTACCTGTGACGCTTTCAGTGGCCCGAGGTCAGTTTTAAAGGGGGACACTGACCTTCTTCCACAAAAATGGAATTATTACTTGAAATCGACAGACGATACCAACATATATTGTAAATTGATCACATATTGCATATAAACATTCCTACCGAAAAATATTTCAAGCTAAAGTTGATAAAGTTATAAGCGTTCCACGCTTATAACTTCCAACTGTCGGTACTCACAAGTACTTGGTAACGAATTCACTGTCCGAGCTAAAATTAGCCTGCCTACGCATTTTTATTTATCATGAAGGCATATAATATGTTTCATGCACTGTATCTTTTGCGAATATGTACCAAACTTCTATGAACAATCAACAAGCATTTTAAAAAGTGCATTGAAATCGGCAGTTCAGCTTGGCCCCGAACGGCGACCTATTCAGTGTTCTCGACTTATTTTTGTATACATAAATTTGATTTGTTCCCATGAATTTTCAACAAACAGGTATTTTTATGTGTGAGATGATAGCTGATGCCATTGTGAGAATAATAAGTTAAAGAAATATGATCATAATATGGCAGTAATATCTTTATTGTATACCAAATATACTAAATGAAAAGACCCGAGCTTTCGTGGCTAGCACATTATCAAGGATGAGTTTTGTACATGCTTTTGAAAAAATCTAACACAGCTTGCGCACGTTCCGAATTGCGGTGGGGTACTCATGTCAATCTCGCATAATACACGTACAGACACACATACATATACACTTCACACTTCTCGGTGTTTCGAATAGCGGTGGGGTTCTCATATTCAATCTCGCATAATACATGTACAAACACACACTGTGGGTTGTTATGAAACACCGAGAAGTGTGAAGTGTATAGGTATGTGTGTTAGTACATGTATTATGCGAGATTGAATATGAGAACCCCACCGCTATTCGAAACACCGAGAAATGTGAAGTGTATATGTATGTGTGTCTGTACGTGTATTATGCGAGATTGACATGAGTACCCCACCGCAATTCGGAACGTGCGCAAGCTGTGTTAGATTTTTCAAAAGCATGTACAAAACTCATCCTTGATAATGTGCTAGCCACGAAAGCTCGGATCTTTCATTTAGTATATTTGGTATACAATAAAAACAGGTATTTAATGCATTACAATGCACACATGAAACATTTATCGGAACCGTTTTCCCATAATCAATCAATGAACGTTTAAGAAAACTGTGATGCATTCGCCGGATTAACTTGGCCCCGGACGGCGACTTATTTAGAGTATGGGATTTGTGAGAGGTAATTCAACGAGAGGTATTCATGGTTGAACAGATTGATACAAAAGCGTCGTGTCGCGTTTCCAATAGTGAAGGGAATACATTGATCATGAACTCTGAAAGAAGTATATGTACTTGCTTTTTAATTTCTCCAAACTTCCTACTTTGAATTAGGGAATCATTTTATTTCATTCTTAAATTTAGATCACATCATTCTTATACCATAACGGTAGCCTAAGAAATAGTTGCTAAAAATAAAAAGGTCATTATTTCCCTTTAAAGGGAAATAATGACCTTTTGATTTACTTATCTGCATTATTTGATTACACATGAATTGGTAACAAATTGATCACATCTCAATTTAAAAGTGAAATAACTTTTTATATTTCGAAAAATACATTTTGGGAAATTAAAAATATGTACTTATATATGGTGACGAACAGTATGATCTATCCCTATCTCTGGTTTGAATGTTGATTTGTAAACAAGTCATAGGGCCAGAAATGAAGCAAATGCGCCAAGAAGCGTGATAACGTCCCTGATTGGTCAATGAAACAAATCGCCGACACTAAATAGGTCGCCGTTGGGTGCATAAGTGAACTTCCGATTTCATTGCCATTTTTTCATTGTTTCATTATGATTTTTTGACAAATGTTTCTTTGTAATGATATGCTTAAAGGGAATGTTTCACCTTTCTGAAACTCTGAAAACCAAAATGATTCCTTTAGAGAATATTAGGGGATTGGTCTAAAACAACACCCCATTATTCCCCTGATATTCCCCCAATATCGTCTTTTTGTTTCTCTGATTCTTCTAATATTCTCCCAATATACCCTAATGGGGGTCAGGTGGGGTAAAAATTATTCCCTGATTATGCCTCTGTGAGCCCCCAAAAATACATGGTAGTCTGTGAGTCCTCCTATATACTCCTTGATGCACTTATATGCCTCGTGATGCCCCCTTGATGCTCCCTTGATACCCCCTTGATGCTGTCTTGATGCCAGGGCCTCCTTTAATGGATTTTCACTGGGGGGGAGGCACGTAGATTTTTCGATGATGGGCAGCTATCTCCCAAATCGTGTTGTATTTTCAATTTGTGTTATTGTACAATATGTTTCACGAACAGGACAATAATTGTATGTAACATGATGTATTGCAATAATTGTATCTGATTCTAGGTCATATAGATGTCGATAACAGAAGATGGGTGCGGTATGCCTTAACCCGCGTCCCGAGCACTGCCGGGGGTTCGCACCAGCCACGAACTGCCCCGGTGGGGAGGGGGGTGATTTCGCCCCCCCCCCCCCCCTCCCCAAGATCTCGAAAACTACGCAACGAAGTGACAAGTGAAAAACGCTGTTAGATATCCCGAGACAAGGTCTATCGAAAGTATACGTTTTTTTAGGGGTCAAGTCAGTATTGAGGTCACCAGAGGTCACCAAAGGTCAAATTGCGGCTATATATGAGTACCCTTGCTAAAACCGTCTATATCTCGATAACTAAAAGAGTTAGCGACGCGCCGAAAAAAGAACGTTCGAAAGATAATAGAATTCTATGTTACTACAGTTGCATCAGAATTTACCTCAGGTCAATAGCTATGTCAGGATAATCCATAAGTTTTAAACAATCTAAAAGGGGCCGAATTGTTTGGAAGGAATAACTTTTGATGACGCATCATAGAGTAAAACAGATTTCACCATTGTGTTTGTCTCATCGATACGCATCGAATCCTTTATCATCGAGCATAACAAATAAATGGCATAGGTAAAGCATACTTAAAGGGACACTGCCTATATCGGATGATATCGCAAAACCCGGCTTAAACAAGTCCTAAGGACTACTGATTATTTGTAATCGTCCTCAAATGCTTACCCAAGCAGCGCAAATACCACAACAAAATCATTTATTTCATTTTTCATAAGAATCTAAAAACTGTTTACGATTTCTACGCACCACTACATATATGGATTATGGAAGCATTTGTTCCAGTTAACTGCATCTGACAAACCGTCAGCTGACGCTATTGCAACAATTGGATGAGGCGGCAATGCACTTATACATTGCGGTTCCTGTTATCTACATGAAACGAATCTGGCGCATCTGGCGCACTTGAGTTGTTGCCATAAAAAACTGGGTCGGAATCAAAATCCCTTCGGAATTAATCTTATCCTTTCGGAAATAATCTCTACTTTTATCCAATTATTGGGCTGAAATCTGGCATAATAAGACATGAAATGTTTTCTGACATTACAAATTTCAACAGAATGCTTAAGCAAAAAATATCACTATTTACAATTGTTGCACAACGTTGCAATTAATTGATTTTGGTGCGTAGTGGTGAGCGGACTCGTCAAGGTCATTGGCTGAAAGAAAACCGAACTATGAACGATGATATTGGGCGACTGGGCGCGAATTTCGAAAAACGGACTTCATTCAGTGATGGCCGCTACGGTATGTTTTTTGGTAACACGTAGTTCAGGAAATCGTTGCGTAGCGTAATTGAAGTATTTCGTAGCGCACTACCGAAAAATATTTAAATAACGTAACTGCTACGCAAGGTATTTCGTAGCATAACATCAGGGGGCGGCGCCACAGCGGGGAGGGGCAGGGGCGGGCAAATATTGCGCCCCGGACTTAAGGAGGCCCCATAAAAACAAAGGGAGGCCCCTTGTAGATCTACATAAATACTGAGCAGTGCCTATATTCCCGTACTTTCCAGCTTTCCCGTATTTCACTTTCCCGTATTTCATATCAGTAAATACGCAAGTTTCGATCGAATTTTAATCGTTTTGGGGCATGATCCCGATGCCCTCCCCCTCCCCTCAATGGCCCCTGTCTCTGGCTATGGGCCTCGACTGGTCTTAACAGACCCCGTGCTGGTCTGAGCACAGGTATGTACAATTTAGGGTGTATCATCGGAATATTTTATTTTTTAATTTGCTTTGTGTATATGAAATTATTTGTCACTGCTATGTTTGGATCTAGAAAATCTGACCCAAAAAAATCTGACCCAAAAACTGAGCCTGCGCCGAGCAAAACAATTTTGACTTCTGACAGCGACGCTCGGCGTTGAAGTCTCCCCGCTAGTTACGCGCACACTAACACCACGCGGCTACGGGAGCCGCGCCGCCACGCCCAAGGTCAGGTGTGTTTTAGAGCCTGCCAACGCGACTTTCACATGACATGCCGATTATATACGATGAATTTACCTCTACTACGACCATTATTTGGCATAATGATCCTAATTAAGATAAAATCCATAATAAAAAGGTCCTTACAAAAGAACTGTAAGGACCTAATCAAAATCGATTTTATGCAATTTAGGGACTGTGCGAGGCGGCTGAACTGCCCTCGGTTGTTCCATAGACGCTTAAGCCAGGGTAGGTATAGATTATGGCTAATGGGCTACCCCTGCCCGTAGAAACAGGTTGTGCAAATAGAGAACCTTCCCTTGGCCGGCACCGCTCGTCCCCTGTTTGTTTGCTTTCCCAGCGGACCGGCGCGGCGCCACACGGACCCAGGGTCTTTACTCGGCTGGATACCCCTAGCGTTTCGCTGTTTTTCGTCCCCCGTTCAGTGTGTATCAGAGTGCCGAGGCGTCAATCAGCAGTCATATCTCAGCAGCTCACCACAGGTCAGTTAAGCGGGTCGGTTTACGTTTGCCATCTATTGAAAATTGAAATTACATACATGGTCCCTCGCAACCGATCAACATCCGCATTTAAGTTTTGCCCGTCTCTCTCACAGGCGGACATCAAAACGGAAATGTCCCTTCGCAGTAAGACCAATCACTTCTCTCTTGGGACGCCCGATAACCTGCCTGCAAAACAGTTACCAACCAATAAGGATGTTGTTAACTACATCAGGCTCATCCATTCCGGGCCAGCAAAGTTTCGAAGGGAGATGAACACAGTTTTTAAGCCGGTCGCCGAGACGATCATCGCCATATGGGCCAGCGAAGGTATCCCCGTTATGAAATATTTGTCAGTATATAAGAAAGTTTCGGAATGTTACAAGAAATTTCAAGCGCTGAACAAAACCAGGTCGCAAAATCGTGAGGGAAAAAAGGCCAAGTAGAAGATGAACGAAAAGTTTTTCGAAAAACTGTTTGACATTGCCCTTTGCAAGTGCAGTAGTGAACGTTCCTGCAAGTGTCCCTACGAAAACCGGGTGCCACAGATGGAAGCAAAATTCTTGCGCGATCAAAGGGGGCCTCGCAAAATGTATATGGGCACGCCGGACCATCAGGAGACGCGCCGACGGCGGATCGCCAACAGCACGGTCCGGAGACGCCGTCGCCGAGAGCCACCAGCAGCGAGCCCGGGCCGTCTGGCCTTCAAAACCCCGAGGCACACAGTGCATCGGCCTCCAGCAGCACCGCCACCGACCAAGCTGGCACTGGAGGCTCTGATATGGAGTGGAGCGAAGATGATGGTACCGGTGAGCGCAATTTAGAAAGGCTTACTAACACGGCTCTTGCTGCTGATCGTTGCGGCATCCCCACCGCTCTGTATGCGCCATTGTAAACGGCTTCCAACTAGACATCGGCCGAATTTCGGAAACCAACACGAAGCTCATAGTAGATCCCATGAAAATGTACCGCGAAAGGGAGCGCGTGAGAAATATGGCGGCCTCGGAGAGAGCCGAGCAGCACGGTCACATCGAAGCTTTATATTTTGATGGCCGCAAAGACCAAACATTTATCGGGAAATCGAGCTAGAAAAAGGAAGAGCATGTAGCGGTGGTGGTGGAGCCTGGTTCACAATATCTTACACACTTTACACCGGAAAGTGGACGAGTAATCCACCAAGCCAGACACCTGACGGACATCGCCATCGGCAACGTCGCCGACGTCCGAGTGCTCGGATGTGACGGCACCGCCGTTAACACCGGCAGGGATGGCGGCGTGTGCCGGCTCTTTGAGCTCGGCCAAGACTCGCCTCGCGCCGTCCACTGGTTCGTCTGCCAGCTCCACGCGAACGAGCTTCACCTACGGGCGGTGTTCCACAAACTGGACGGCTCAACCACAGGGCCCAAGTCCTTCTCGGGACCGCTGGGTAAGGCTGCTAGTGGCGAGGTCCACCGCCTGGGAGTGGAGTCGTTCTGCGCGGTGGCGGGGCCCCTGCCAGACCTCTCGGACCAGCTGGCAACTGAGCTCAGCACCGACCAGCAGCTGCTCTACCGGCTCGCCAGGGGGTGCATGCCGGCAAACTTCTGGATGACAGCGACGCGCATCGCAAGATCGGAACTGTAAATCACGCCAGGTATGCACGAACAGCTAGTTCAACAGCTAAACATTGCTCAAATTAAAATTAAGATACCTTTCAGTGCGCTGGACAAAGACAATAAACGGGATGTACTAATTATGGTAATTCTATTAACTCAATAATATTTTTTATTGAAATATTAGATGAAAAGTGATTGAAAAAACAACAAGAATAGCTCATTTAGCCATTGTTTCTTTTCTAAATTATACTTAATGGTTTTATTTCCGCCTCCCACCCATTTTTGTGACACTCCTACGTTTTTTGGAGCTTGTCATCTAACACAGTGTTGACGGGCATCACAGGTGGCTTACTCTGGCCGCGCGACTGCTGCGCCTCTACATCGGGTCATCGTCGCCGTCGGCCGAGCTGACCCAGCTGGTGGGATTTTTGATGAACCACTACATCCCCATGTGGTTCCACATCAGGGCCAACAATCTCACCTGCACCAGCGGCGCCTTAAACGTCATGCGGAGCGTGGAGCTGCTGCGGATGCTGCCCACTCAGCTGCAGGATGTCATCAGACCGGTGGTGCAGCGGAACGCCTACTGGGCTCATCCGGAGGCCGTTTTGCTGGCCATGGTGGCAGACCCTGACGCTGTGGTGCGATTCCGGGCCGTGGATGCGATTCGGCGGTGTCGGCAGCAGCCGCAAGAGGGAGTCAGACCCTTCAAGCTCCCGACTGTCAACTTCGCCGCCACCCATTACACGGAGCTGCTAGAGTGGGAGAAGGAGTTAATCACCGAGCCGCCGCTGACGACCGACCTCACAGACGCCGAGTTACAAGACATCTGCTGCCAGCCACTCCAGATCGCCGCATTCCCCGTCCACACGGTGGCGGTGGAGCGGGCTGTGAAGGTGGTGACCGAGGCAGCCGGCTCGGTGCTCGGCGAGGAACGCCGACATGGCTGGATCAGCAGCCGGCTCGCGCACCGCGACCAGCTGCCAAGCATCGACAGCAAGCAGTCGTTCGTGAAGTCCCTGGCTAAAATATATAAATGAAAGGTATACCTGTCGTTAATTATCCGATATTTTATGTGAAAGTCGCATTAGCGGACGCTAAAACACACCTGACCTTGGGCGTGGCGGCACGGCTCCCGTCGCCGCGTGGTGTTAGTGTGCGCGTAACTAGCGGGAGACTTCAACGCCGGGCGTCACTGTTAAAAGTCAAAATTGTTTTGCTCGGCGCAGGCTCAGTTTTTTAGTCATATTTTTTTTTAATGGCATATTCCGGCTCCAGAGTGACCAGTGACAAATAATATCGTATACACATGTTGAGTTTTTCCGGATGATACACCCTAAATTGTACATGCCATTCCTGATGTGACCTTACGTATTGCCCTACTAGCCGGTTTTTCTTCTATACAATTCTACCTTTCGGCCGGTCCCACTTGAGATGTTATGGGGAGCAAAATCATATGTTTGCCTCCCAAATTGCTTGAGTGGGGGACAGCGGCTCCCCTACCTCCGCTTCCACCGCCCCTGGGTTCGATCCACCACACCTAGCCACCTGAACCCAAAAGACCCAAAACCCAAAACTATGAACTACATGGATTTTCCCGGCTCTGGATCCAGTTAACTTAATACACGTGAAACGGTGGGTCTATTTTTCCTCCCCTCTTTACTTCGCAGTATTTCGTTGATTAGGTATTGCCAGTATCGTTACCAAACTTTCAGTACCCCTCTCAGACCAACCGAGGGCTCTCTCGGGCCGCCGTAGGGCCCGCTGAAGTCTGAAAGAGGATCTCCGGATTGGCCTAGGGCCCTGTCAGGTCCGACAGAAGCCTTCTCAGACCGACCCGAGGGCCCCTCAAACGGACCAAGGGACCACTCAGACCGACATAAGGCGCTTTCAGATTTGGAAAATACAGTCTCGGATCAGCCGCAGACTCTCAGACTAGCTAAAATGACAGACACGATGACACGATGACAATTACCTGCCCCCCCCCCCCCCCCCCCGAGTGACCCAATTTTAGTTCGACTGGGGGGGGGGCGGCAGCTTCACTGGGGGCTGCCCCCCCCCCCCCCAGTTAACATGTTAGAGGAGGCCCTGTTTGATGCCCCCTTCGTGCTCCCTTGATGCCCATTTCATGCTCTCTTGACGCTCCCGTAATGCCCCAGTTGATAACCGTTGGATACCCTTGGATGTCCCCTTGATGCCCCACTGATGCCCTCCGCTATTCCTCCTGGATACTCCTCAAAATCCCAGCTAATGCCAGTCACATACACTTATGACATTCACCCGCGCCGTGCGAGTGCTCGGCGCCACCTTCACCGTGCTGGAGGGGGGGGGGGGGGGGGCTTTAGACGCCCCCTCGAACTCGGCTCCTATGGGACGTAGACAAAAACCGAATAAAATGTTCGGAAGCTCGTCAAAAAAATAAACTATTTCGGTCATGTTTTGGCTCAGGTCAATATTGAGGTCACCAGGGTCATCAAAGGTTAGATATTCCAGTTTTAGGACTTCGCTTCAAACACACCCAAATATCTCGGGAACTATGATAGCTAAGAACAAACGGAAAACGCAATCAAAAGCTCTGAAAAAATTAACATCGCTCTTTCTGTCATCAAATTTTATCTCAGGTCAATAGTGTAGGCTCCAGAGGTCATCAAAGCTCAAAAAGGCAATTGTTTGGCGCAAAACAGGTTTTCGCATATAACTTTTTACCTAATAAAGATAAGGCAATACTGTTGACGCCATCGTGTTTGTCAAGGCGATTCGAATCATATTACTGTTGCCAGGTCATGTCAACTTAAAATTTGACCTCAGGTCTAGGTAAAGTGGTGACCCAAGTAGGTCATGTTGCATATTGGGAGACGAGTCTCGACAAGATAAGCACATTGGTACCGACTTCACTTATCTATCTTCATTCTGTCCGAGAGATATTGACAACAAAGGTGTTGTTGACCTCGGATGACCTCGGCTGACTCTGCAGGGATCACTGAACAAAATTGCACCTGTAGCATCAATAATGACCTATGATAACATGATCCAGAAGGAATTTAACTGATTTTATGCGCATCCTCGGAATAGAAAGCATTGTAATATTTCCCATTTACTTATAATGGGGAGGTAACGAAATTGACCCGGCCGTAGGTCACAGATATAAAAAATCCGAGATCAACAATTTGTAGGTACCTATGACCTTATGAAATGCTGTAAGTTTGAAACTAATCGGCCAGAAACTGTGGTTGTGATACGACGGCAAACTGTTTTGGAGGTGAGGTCACGTGACCTGGCCTAGTGACCTGACCTGAGATGACTCGAGGTGAAGAATTTCACACAATGTGGGTAATTGATGCCCCAATAGCTGTGCCAAAAATGGCTGCAAGCAGCGCTGCCGTTTTTCTGCTATCTTCAAAAAACCTTAAGGTCTAAACGCCCCCCCCCCCCCCGACACGGCGCGGGTTAATTTCACATTTGAATATAAATAAATAGCAATAAATCGGACAATACAAATAGTAAATAATATAATTGATTCGTATCGTCCTCTGATGGACATCCGATGCGACGGCATTGCGCACCATGTACCAAAATTAACGATTTACCGAAATTCGTAAACTCGCTGGGGAAATGAGGTCATGACTTAACCCCATTAGTGTCGGGGGGGGGGGGGCTAAAACGACACCCTTAAGGTTTTCTGCTCCTGTCCCCAAACGAGTAAAGATACGGCCATCAAAATTTTGACTTTTCCTAAATATTCATTGGGCACATTTAGGCAAATTTCCAAATTTTCAGCTTACCGGGAGCGGCTCCAGACGTTTTTTTTGCATGTTTTGGTTTTCAGCGTGACTCGGCTTTCAAAGGGAATCAGTTTCCATTCTCTAACCGTTGTAGATACGAGCCTACGACTTTCATACCTTTCCTTACTGCTTTTTGTAGACGTGTTTAGCAACATTTTTTTATTTTTTGGATTGCGCATGGGCGCCTTCAGGTACGTATTTTGGGAGGAATATTGGGTCACTGGTGTTTCATCGAAATCTGAAAGATAATAAATTCTAACTCAGTGAACCTTCAACTTTCTCATCTGTTCTTTGCACACCTTGTGTGATTTTTGTATTATAATTTTGGGCAGCCCACAGGCGATTCCAGGAACGGGTTTTGGGAGCATGTGTACACACACATTGTGTTTAGTAACTCAAAACGTGATTCGCGTTGGACTATCTCGTGTAATATCATCTGCATGGATCACAATTGTGTTTTGTGGCAAAGGCGGTAAGCGCATGGCCCAAAGTTATGAGCGGCTCCAGGGATGCAATTAGGGGGAGTTGTGGAACCACGACGTGTAACTACATAGCAAAAGATATCAACTTAAAACTTGGTGACCTGTTATAGCAGTGCCTTGCACACGTTGCATTTATTTGTTTAATTTTGGGTTTCCCAAGGGCGATTCCATGGACGGATTTTGGGGGCATGTGTTTGACTCCGTTCACACTAATTGTGTTTAGTGCCCCGGAACGTTATTTTGCAGTGGGTAATTTCATGCAATATCATCTGCATGGATTACAATTGTATTTTGGGGCATAGGCGGTCCCAGGGATGAAATTAGGGGGAATTTTGGACCAATGGCGTGACACTACATAGCAAAATATATCAATAAGCAAAGATAAAGATAACAAAAGACAAAGCTCAATTACCCTTCCCCTCCCGAGCACGCCACTGCACAAATACAAAACTGCCATAATTTACATTCTCATGTATACACATAATTAGTAGCATCTAAAACAGAAATCAAAAGGGCAAAACAAATATTATAGTGGCATCTTTAGATACACCCCTTTGGAATTGCCTGAGGACGCCATTGGGTTAATTTCCCATTTTTTTCTTAGAAGAAGTGTATGTTAGAGCATACAATTAGGTGGCGAAATCCAACAACATGAAAACATTGCGTTCAAACAACGTCCGAGGGCAAGCATCTAAACATGCAAATTTGCCCCCATTGTTTTGCTACCTGCATCCGCCCATGACAAAATTGTGCATATTTATGAATATAGGAGTGTAGTTCATGCTCCAAGGAATCGAATGCCGCTTTCTCAGATAGAATCGGTCAAGCGGTTTTGGATATACGAAGGGGGACCGAATATCAAGAGACCCCCGACAGATTCGTATTTTGTTTACCCCGACAGTGATAGGGTTAAGACCCCTGTTGACCCCCAAGGAGTTGTAGTTGCCACGCGAAATTTTGCATGCATGTTACCAACTGAAGGACCAAGCTTTTCTGTTAAAAAAATTGAAGCAGGCAAACATGGTTTGACCTTGACCTAACTGCAAGGGCATAAGGTAAAATTATATAATTTTGACTTAAGGGGGTAACTTTTTACGCCATCATATTCTTTGTTTCTTCCTCTCTCTAATGATATATAGTTTTGCCCTGATATGTATTTTTATCTTGGAGATACAATTACAAACGTAGTTGAATGTTTGACCTTGACCTGAATTTTCGCTGACCTGTATCTTGTGATCCTGTAACCTAACGACCATGCAACTTCAAGAAACGAAATCAGCGCCCAGAATAACCCCATACACCACTTTGAAGCGAAATTGGAGGGGGTGTGGTATACATTTTCACCCTCACCTTGGTGATTTGTCCTGGAATTGCCCATATTCGACACAAACCTGAGAAATATGTTACAGCATGTGCTTTTGCTATGCAGTCATCACATATTCACAACAAACCTGTACCACATAATGCCACAAGCCTGCGCGTTTTTATATAATAAAACACTAAACGCTAGCGCCAGCCGAAGTTGCTTGTCGTCTTCGCCGCCACATGCGCCACATAAGTCAGCATTAGTTTTTTAGCAGCACAGCTGCACAGGTCCATCTCCATCGTTCAGCTCCTCCAATTATCCACCAGGCGACATGCCTTTATCCTTGTTTATCGTCAACTTCGATGGCGACGATACACAGGCCCTCAGGATATTCTTGCACGACCGGGCGAGTCGGGACGGTGTCTGCAGAATCAATTATCACCACCTGCTCCTCGCGGAACAGCCGGAGAAGAGTGTTATCACTCATCCGTATAATACAAAATGATGGATAAAACATACAAATCAATGGTCAATGGTAATGGTAAAGGGGTCCATGGCTCTTTCAGGAGGTTAACCGAGGTCGGCCTGCGGGGTCCTTGGTTGACCAAACGAACCCTCGGTCAGCATGAGCGAGCCTCGTTGGGCCAGGAGGGGAGCTCGGTCGATCTGAGGGGGCACTCCGTCGACTTGAGGGAGTCCTTCGTCCACCCGAGGGGGTTCCAGTTGGCTTAAGGAGCCATTGTTTGGCCTGAGGGTTCCCCTGCCGGCCTGAGGGGGCCGCAGTCGGCCTGATCGGCCTGATGGCCCTCGGTCGGCTTGAGGGAACCTCAGCCGGCTTGAGGGGCCCTTGGTTGGCCTGAGGGGTGTCCAGTCGGACTGACGAGCTCTGCTTCGGCCTGCAGGGGGGGGGGGGACTCTGTCGGCCTGGAGGGGTCCTCGGTCGGCCTGGGTGGGAGCTCGGTTGACCTGAGGGGCCCTCAATCGGCTTGAGGGAACTTCGGCCGGCTTGAGGGGGCCCTTGGTCGGTCTGAGGAGCTTTTGGTCGGTATAAGGGGCTCTTTGTCGGCCTGAGGGACCCTTTGTCGGCTTGAGGGGACCTCAGTCGGCCTGAGTGGCCCTCGGTATACCCGAGGGGACCTCGGTCGGCGTGAGGGGGCCCTGAGTGGGCCGAAGGGACCCTCGGTTGGCCTGAGTGGCTCTCGCTTAGTCTGAGTGGCCCTCGGTATGCCTGAGTGAGCCCTCGGTATGCCTGAGGGGACCTCGGTTGGCGTGAGGGGACCTCGGTTGGCGTGAGGGGCCCTCGGTCAGCTTGAGGAGGCCTTCAGTTGGTCTGAGGAATCCTCGGTCGGCCTGAGTGGCTCTCGTTTGGTCTGAAGGGACCTCAGCCAGCTTGAAGTTTGTTTTCGGTCTGAGGGTTCCTTGGTCGGCCTGAGGGGCTCTCAGGCGGCCTGAATGGGCCATCGGTCTGCCAGAGGGGGTCCTCTGACGGCCTCAGGCGGCTCTCGGTTGGCTTGAAGGGCCCTCAGTCGTCTTGGTCGAATTGAAAAAGGCCCTTTTTCGGCAAGGCCCTGGTGGCGACGCCTTCAGGTGGCGACGCGAGGCCTTAAGGTGGTCAGTTTCAGGAGGTGCTTATACGGTCTGAGGGGCCTTCGGTCAGCTTGATGAGGCGTTCGGTTGGCCTGAGGGGCCCTTAGTCGGCCTGATTGGCCCTCGGTCGGCCTAAAGGGGTCCCTAGTGTGCCTGTGGGCATCTTATGTCGGCCTTAGGGGGCTCTCGGTCGACTTGAGGGTCCCTTGGTCGGCTTGAGGGGGCCCTTGGTCGGCCTGAATGAGAACTCAGTCGGCCTGAGGGCCCCATCGGTCGGCTCGAGTGGCTCATGCCAGACCTGAGCGGGCCACAGACTGGTCTTAGAGGGCCATTGTCTAGGCCGGAAAGAACCCGGCGGTCTGAGAGGGGCCTCAGTTGGTTTGATACAGTATTTGCCAGACCTTAGAGCCTTAGACTCCTTGTCGTTCTGAAATGACCTTTGTCATGCCTGAGAGGGTCTTATGCCTGTCTGAAAGGTCGGTTTACCAGTTTGAAAGGACCCTTAATCGTCCAAGGGGGGCGCTTTTCCGGCCTAAGAGAGCCCCTAGTCCATAAGAGAGGACTCTCCGCTTCTTTGAGAGGATCATCGGTCGACCAGAGATGACCACCGTCTGATCTGAGGGGTCTTACGTTTGTCTAAGAGGGCCATTGTCAGACCTAAGAGGGCCCTGTGCAAGTCTGAGAAAGCTCGCGGCCATTCTGGAGAGCCCTTAAACGGGCTAAGAGAGCCATTGGTCAGTCGGAAGCAGTCTTGTAGACTCGGAGCCGTAATCTGAGTCTATTGGAGTCGATAATTTTTGCCGGAGTCGGAGTAAGTTAAATTTTGCCGACTCCGTCTGGCATGTGAAAATTATGTATGAGGAACGTGTTTTTCAGATGCATTCTTAATTGGCCACCGATGGCGATAATTTAACATTTAACGGCTTCAAAATTGTGTTGCTGTCCTTAAAAAAAATGGTATGACCAGTCAGTGTTTACCTATCAATTTCAGTTAACTAGTAATTTGTCAATTTTATGGTCTGAAACGAGGAAATTTATGGGGGACGATTTTCACAATTACTTATTATCACATCCTTTCAGCCAGCACCCGAGGGGCAGCCGGTGGCAGAGCTACCGGCATGTTTACCGGAGACCAGTGGCGGATCCAGGGGGGGGGCGTAGGGGCTGAAGCCCCCTGCCTTAGAACACGGCGCCATTTTTGTATAGGATTGCCCGGCGCCGAAGGCGCCGTAGCGTTTTCGGGAGGCCGCCATGGCGCCCTTGCGTCTACCAACAGCATCGTAGCACTCTTGGAAGGCACCCTGGCACCCTCAGAAGGCATCTTGCCGCCCTCACAACGCATTATGCCGCCCTCGGAAGGTACATCGCCGCCCTCGGAAGGCATTATGCCGCCCTCGGAAGGCACCATGCCGCCCCCGTCACCGAGGAAATATGCCGCCCTCAGGCCTGAAGCCCCCTGCCTTAGAAAATCCTGGATCCGCCCCTGCCGGAGACCCCAACGGCACCCTGCACCGTCTCTTCCGGCCGCTACGGTGGCGCACCCGACAATTACAGGTGTCGCCACTGAGCTGACCCTCGTACCACGGCATCAATGCCCGGTCGCGACGCCTTCGTCCACCACCGGCGGGCAAACCCTCTTTTGCTCAGTTTAGTGCTAAATTTGAGAGCATTCGTCATCTAGCCGAAATCGCAATGATTGACAGCCCGCCCAGCCAACCGACATTTGTCCGAGCGGCGGCCGGCGACGTCACGTGACCACCAGGCCCCATTCAGCGATGACCATATATGGTAAACTGGATTCTGATTGGCTGACAGCAGCACGCGGTCGCCGGCCGGATAGGCGTTGGAGGCGCGCTGTAAAGGCGGTAAAGATTTTCTGAGGCCGCACTCGCTTGTGGAAGAGAGCCCGTGGTGGTGCTGTCTGTGACGCCCTTGGTGAGTGTCGACTTTTTGGTGGAGGTGGCTTCAGTATATACAATGCGTGGATCACTTAATTAAAAACAAAATCATAAAATTCATTCATAAATTGTGTCATGCTGAAGCCAAAATTTGAGCTTACCGTGCTTCTTTGACCGGCTTGTTGGTATTGTGCTGATTTTTGCTTACTTTCTGTGATCGTGACATTTCCTGATGATTAGGTGCATGTTCCGCTAACGTAGTTTGTGATGGACTGGTCGGTGGTCCTAGAGCTTTCATTTACTGTTGAATATTGTGTCTCGTCAACTGGATGAACCTGCTAGTTCGGCTAGAACTTGGACTGTGTAAAAGTGAGTAGAGATGAAGATGCCTCTAGTCCTCTTCAATGTGCCAGAATGATACCTTTAACCCCGTGATGGTTGTAAGGTCTTGTGAAACCAGTTTCAGGGGAAATAATGTCGCTATTTAAGTTGTATAGCTGTGTCGTCTGTCGCGAATTTGTTTCTGGGGAGGGAGAATTGTCACGATTTAAGTTGCCTTACATCTTGGGCTGGGTTTCGCGGGCGTTTCCAGGTTGCGACAATCACCATCTTGGCGTTTGTTTTATCGATGGCATATTGCTAAATTTTTGGCACGACGGGTTGTGTCCAGTCTTCAAACGATACTTTTTAACCCCGCTGTACGTTATCGCAAATTTCCCCATTATTCTGGAATTCAACTGGTACTGATCATCTGTCACTAAGCGCTAAGATACTTCTATTCTTGTTCACTTTTGTATGCACTTATTTCGTAAATATTTGATATGCTGGAGGTGCCACGCCCTTGCATGTAACCCATGTCTGGATCGATGTATGAGCCGTCTACGATAGGAAAATAACAATTTCTTTCGCGCGGTTGCCTGTGCAGCTGCAGGTGCCAAATTCAAATGCCGCTGTCCAGCGTGTCTTAAAGGGAATTGCCGCTGTTCATCGTCGTTACCCGTGAAGTCTCGAACCGTCGCCCGACACACCCCTGTACGCCGGGTGACGTGGCCGGCCGGCCAGTCACGTGGCCGGGCGGTGTCATCGATTCCCGGGCCGGCGCCGGCCTGCGAGCGCCGCTTTCATGCCCTTATAAGGCTCGTGGCAGCGTGCCAGCCGGCCGGCGCGTGATTCACGGGCGAGGAGCCGGCCGGCGCCGGCACAGAGGGGCGGGGCCGGCACCCGGCTCCGTACTGGGAGCGGCGCGTCGCGTGCCGGATCCGCCGCCACCGCCGGGACTGGAAAACGGGGTCCCTCCGGACGAGAGATCAGCTACCGAAAAAATGCTGGCCTAAGGTTCCGCCCCTCCCTGGCCGGGCTGTCCGCCGGGCGGTGAAACTGGTCTGGAAAGGGCGGCGGTTTTTGCTGGCGGAGATGTGGGGCAAGCAGGCCGGCGGACGGGGGCGATGATCCGTATCAGGGCCGGGTGGCATCTGCTGGCGGGCCGGACGAACCGGACCGGGCGGTGTCTCGTGTGGCAGGAGGCCGGCCGGCGGACCGTGTCCCGTGTCTGTTCCGGCCCGCCGCCCTCCTGCTGCTGCTGCCGCCGCCGGTGGACAGGCAGACGAGTGACACAGTTGGTCCGTCTGGCCTTGCTCGGCTCGTATATGGCCGCCGACTCGGCTGCGATGTTTGCCAGATAGCCATGCCGGGCGGCGCACAGGGATGAATTTCATGAGCCGCACCTTCAACGAATACCTCGCCAAATAAGACATAAATAAATGCCAGTCTGAATAACAAAACTAATCCGCGGCGGTTTTGGTATGCAGTGCGGCAGGTTGCTAACCGGACTGGTATTCATTCTCTTTGCAGTAAACCAAACCAGCCAGCATGTGCGACGACGAGGTTGCCGCTCTGGTTGTGGACAATGGCTCCGGCATGTGCAAGGCCGGCTTCGCCGGAGACGACGCTCCCCGGGCTGTCTTCCCCTCTATCGTCGGCCGTCCCCGTCACCAGGGCGTCATGGTCGGTATGGGACAGAAGGACTCGTACGTCGGCGACGAGGCCCAGTCCAAGCGAGGCATCCTCACCCTGAAGTACCCCATCGAGCACGGCATCGTCACCAACTGGGACGACATGGAGAAGATCTGGCACCACACCTTCTACAACGAGCTGCGTGTGGCGCCCGAGGAGCACCCGGTGCTGCTGACCGAGGCTCCCCTGAACCCCAAGGCCAACCGCGAGAAGATGACTCAGATCATGTTCGAGACGTTCAACACGCCCGCCATGTACGTGGCCATCCAGGCCGTGCTGTCGCTGTACGCCTCCGGCCGTACCACCGGCATCGTGCTGGACTCCGGCGATGGCGTCTCTCACACCGTTCCCATCTACGAAGGTAATTTGCATGCTTGTGTGTTTGCTTGAAATATGGAAAATTAATTTAAAGTCTGAGTTAATTCGTGTACATTAATATGCTGCACGCAGTTGCCACGTTGGCATTTTAATTTATATTCACGGTTGTTGAACATGTGGCCCGTATATTCATGAGCTTGATCTGTCCTCAGGTTATGCCCTGCCTCACGCCATCCTGCGTCTGGACCTGGCTGGCCGTGACCTGACCGACTACCTGATGAAGATCCTGACCGAGCGTGGCTACAGCTTCACCACCACCGCCGAGCGGGAGATCGTGCGTGACATCAAGGAGAAGCTGTGCTACGTCGCCCTGGACTTCGAGCAGGAGATGGCCACCGCCGCCAGCTCGAGCAGCTTGGAGAAGAGCTACGAGCTGCCCGACGGCCAGGTCATCACCATCGGCAACGAGAGGTTCCGCTGCCCCGAGGCGCTGTTCCAGCCTTCGTTCCTGGGCATGGAGTCGTGCGGCATCCACGAGACCACCTACAACAGCATCATGAAGTGCGACGTGGACATCCGTAAGGACCTGTACGCCAACACGGTGCTCTCCGGCGGCAGCACGATGTACCCGGGCATCGCCGACCGCATGCAGAAGGAGATCACCGCGCTGGCGCCCAGCACGATGAAGATCAAGATCATCGCTCCCCCGGAGAGGAAGTACTCTGTCTGGATCGGTGGCTCCATCCTGGCCTCGCTGTCCACCTTCCAGCAGATGTGGATCTCCAAGCAGGAGTACGACGAGTCTGGCCCCTCCATTGTCCACCGCAAATGCTTCTAGGTCAGCGTGTGTCGCCAGGGTGTGTAAGGCTCAGAGAGACTGAGAGAGAAAGAGAGACGAATGCCATGTGTACCGTGCGCAGGAAGAAGTTTGTGTTGCGTTGACGTTGCGTTCCAGTTATCATTCCTGAGACGTCCGAGAGATGCTAGGCGCGACGGCGACACTGCAGTCAGATTCCTCCAAGCTGTGTTATTTAAGTGTTTTATATGCCTGCTTAGAACTTCCATTTTCGCTAGGTTCCAGTGTACCCGTTGTGCGCTCCTGCAGTATTGCTATCGGGGCCCGACCTCAATTCTGTGACTGCACTGGTGCCAGCAATTACTGTGCGTGATCAGTAACTCGAGAGTTTAATGAGAATTTGTAATAAAAAACGCACAAAACATGAGAGGATGTGTGATGGTGTCGGGGACTGTATGGAATGGAAGGCACGAAGGACCATCGGAAGCATACTTTTTAGAGCACTGCTTTTATAACATGAAAAGCAAATGTTTGTTAAAATCAGACAACTCGAGAAGAGCGTGACAGTGGCACGACTGGATACCGCGGCCTGTAGGGGCAAATACCCCCCCCCCCCCCTTCCACAGGAATCTTGGAGAGGGGCATTCAATGAAAGTATAACCCCCCGCGCGTTCCCGTTTTATCGTAAAATCTATTTTTAAAAAAATTGCAGCAGTCAAAATCCAGCTATCCACAGTAAAAAAACGGAAAATTTCGCACCGCTTCGTGGCATGACAACTTTCGCTATTGCTTATACAAATTTGGAAAATGGGAAAATGAATTCCATTAAGTGTCTGGCGGAAGCTCTCCTCGGCGGTAATTGCTGGCACTGGCGGATCCGGGGGGGGGGGGGGCACGGGCAAATGCCCCCCTCCCCCCGCGAGTTCCCTGCACTGAACGTGAAAAGCAATGATCTTAAGAGAAAACTTCATGAAAACGAAAGTTTTTTCTCAAGTGATTGAATTTGAAGTTTGAATGTATCCCTTTCTTGCAATGACAGACAAAATAGCGCACCTGATGCAATTTAAGCAGCCCCGGTGACGCTTAATTAACCCGCTCCCCGCTGGGGGGGGGGGGCAGAATCTGCCCGCTCCCCGCTGGGGGGGGGGGGCAGAATCTGCCCCCTCCCGGATTTTCTCAATAAATTGAAAACTATGGTAGATATTAACGTCAAACTTTCAGAACCTTGTGCAGCATCAATTATACGTCTTCTCATTAGATTCCAATGAAATTTGTGTAGTAGTTTGGGAGATAATGACGTTGTAATGATGTCGTCATCCCATTTTTGGTGGAAAAACGATAAATGTTTGAACAATCGTAGAAAATAGGGTTTTGAAGAAAATGGCAAGACAAAAAACAAAAACGTCAAAAGAAAGGAAATGACATTCTCTTCAAAATGGCTATCCCGGAATTTCGAAATTTTGTGCTTTTGACCCCCAAAATAAAAATAAAATGATTTGTTTTCGGGAGATAAAAATCCACAAAATCATTTTGTTGTGAATTTGAAAAGTAAATGTCTTAACCCCCCCCCCCCCCCCTAAGTCAATGGCGGGCTAAGCTCGAATACAAAAATAAGGTGACCGGCCCAAATCCGCGGCGAAAAAAAAATGGGGTTACCTTTTTGCCACAAAAAAAGATGCCCCCCCCCCCCTCCCCCCCCCACCCCCCCTCACTCCCCCACGGAAAGAGGCTGGACCCGCCAGTGAATGTGCTGAGAATGTACCAGTATATGAGCAAGGGCGTAGGCAAGGGGGGGGGGGCAAGGGGGCCATGCCCCCCCCCCCCCCCACCCCTGGAGGCCAGGGGGCCCCTCTGATGACCGAGCGAGGGTCTTCTGGGGCCGAAGGCCCCAGTGTTTTTGATGGTGTCAGGCGCCCGCGAAACGCCTTACGTCGCATAAAAGAACGCCCACGAACCGATACAAAAATCGTAACACGAATAAATATCAACACTTGCTTGTCTGTTAAAGGCATGTATATGTAAATACGTAAAAGGGGTCCCAGCCAGTGTGGATATGGCCCTTTACCAGCTTTTAAAGGGCCCTACCGATCTGCAGAGGGCCCCTGTCGGCATTTAGAGGGCCCCTTCCGGTTGTAGAGGACCCTCTGCCGGCCTGTATAGGGCCCTGCCGATCTGGAGGGGGCCCTCTGCCGGTCTTTAGATGGCCCTGTCGATCGTAGATCGCCGTGCCAATCTGTAGAGGGCCTCTGTCGGCATTAGAGGGCCCTGCCGACCTGTAGAGGGTCCTCTTCCAGGCTTTAGAGGCCCTGCCGATCTGCAGAGTGTCCCAGCTAATCTGTAGAGGGCCCTCTGATGGCCTTTAGAGGGCCCTGCCGACCTGTAGAGGGCCCTCTGTCCCGCTTTAGAGGGCCCTTCAGCACGTAGAGGGCCTGCCGATCTGCAGAGGGCCCACTGTCGGCATTTATATGGCCCTTCCTGTTGTAGAGGGCCCTCTGCCGGCTTTTATAGGGGCCCTGCTAATCTGTAGAGGGTCCCTGCCGATCTGGAGAGGGCCCTCTGCCGGTCTTTAGAGGGCCCCTGCCTATCTGTAGATCGTGCTGCCATCTGTAGAGGGCCTCTTTCCGGGCATTTAGAGGGTCCTGCCGGCCTGTAGAGGGCCCTCTTCCAGCATTTAGGGGCCCTGTCGATCTGCAGAGTGCCCCCAGCTAATCTATAGAGGGCCCTCTGCGGCCTTTATAGAGCCCTGCCGATCTGTAGAGGACCCTCTGCCGCATTTAGAGGGCCCTTCCAGCATGCAGAGGGGCCTGCCGATCTGCAGAGGGCCCCCTGTTGGCATTTAGATGGCCCCTTTCGGTTGTAGAGGGCCCTCTGCCGGCCTTTATAGGGCCTGCAAATCTGTAGAGGGTCCCTTCCGATCTGGAGAGGGCCCTCTGCCGGTCTTTAGAGGGCCCTGCCGATCCGTAGATCGCCCTGCCAATCTGTAGAGGGACTTTGTCTGGCATTTGGAGGGCCTGTCGATCTGCAGAGTGTCCCCAGCCAATCTGTGGAGGGCCCTCTGCTGGCGTTTAGAGGGCCCTGCCGATCTGTAGAGGGCCATCTGCCCGCCTTTAAAGGGCCCTTCCAGCATGTAGAGGGCCTCTGCCTCTGTAGGAGGAGCCTCTGTCGGCCTGTATAGGGCCCTGCCGATCTGCAGAGGGCCCTCTGCCGGTCCTTAGAGGCAGACTTGTCAATGATTCATATTTTTCATGAATCGATTCACAGTGATTCACGGACCATAATGAATGATTCAATCATGATTCAATCACTCAACATTACCATAATGAATGATTCAATCATGATTCAATCACTCAACATTACCATAATGAATGATTCAATCATGATTCAATCACTCAACATTACCATAATGAATGATTCAATCTTGATTCAATCACTCAACATTAAAGGGAAGTGTCGACTCCTTTGTCTAACTCTTTTGATTTTGAATGTGCGACTCTAAGATTTTATGAGCGTGATAGGGAGGTCATGCTCTACCTGTGTGCCAATTTGCATGCACATCAGAATAGTCTGCTGTTTGACCTTAAACATATGACCTGCTCTAAATCCTTTGATTTTGAATGTGCGACTCTAAGATTTCATGAGCGTGATAAGGAGGTTGTGTTCTACCAGTGTGCTAATTTTCATGCAAATCGGAATAGTCCGCTGTTTGACCTTAAACCTATCTGACCTGCTCTAACTCCTCTGATTTTGAATGTGCGACTCTAAGATTTTACCAGAATGATCACTAGATCGTGATCTATCTTTGTACCAATTTTGAAGCCAATCCAAATAGTCCGCGAATGTATTTCCGAAAGTGAATGTGAATGTGAGCCAATTGGACACGCGTGTTGTTTATTTTGATTATAAAATGATATTTATAATATTTATTATAATTGAAAATTCCAAGTTCCAAAAGCATTAATGACTTTACGTTTCACTTTTTTAAGCGAATAGAACATTTATTTTGATTTTGCATTAGGTATTATTTTTGATAAAGCATGATGTGGAATAAAGCGGCGCCGATGCGACAGTGATATTTGGGACATGCGGAGGTCATGCAAATGTGTGTTTATGATTTAGTTTTTGATATGGTATAGCCTAGAAATTAGGAAAAGGTGGGTACCTTTTGATAATTTTTCGTGTGAAAAAGGTGTGCGTGTACTCTGTGGTTTATGAACCGAAGTATGGGTTAGTTACCTTTTCTAAGTATTTAGGTACCTACCCCTAATCCTACCAGTTCCAAGATATTCACCTAGTTAGGGCTGATTGAACAGTAGCTTTGTGCCCACTGGAGTTGGACACAAAGCCTCGCTTTCTTTACGCATAAATGAATTACAGGCTACAGCTCAGGACACAGAGCTCATATAATTGGCCATTAAGTGCCTGATTTGTCCACAGGGCACATATTAATGCTGGGCCGCTGGCATATTTTGTGGACAGTTTATGCTGTTTGACCAAAAAAGAATGATTCTTTGAGCAATGAATGATTCAATCAGCCTATTTTCTCTGTATGAATGATTCAATCAGTGACTCACAACAGGTTTGCGCATGAGGTGAATCGATTCATGAGTCATTCATTTGAAATAAGAATGATTCAATCAAAAGTAGTCGATTCACATTGAATCATTGACAAGTCTGCTTAGAGGGCCCTCCCGATCTGTATATCGCCCTGCCAATCTGTCTAGGGCCTCTGTCGGCAATTAGAGGGCCCTGCCGACCTGTAGAGGGCCCTCTTCCAACCTTTAGCGGCCATGTCAATCTGCAGAGTGCCCAGCCAAACTATAAAGGGCCCCTGCCGGCTTTTAGAGGGCCCTGCCGATCTGTAGAGGGCCCTCTGCCCGCCTTTAGAGGGTCATTCCAGCATGTAGATGGCCTGCCGATCTGCAGAGGTCACCCTGTCGGCATTTAGATGGCCCCTTCCGGTTGTAGAGGGCCCTCTGCCGGCCTTTATAGGATCCTGCCAATCTGTAGAGGGTCCCTGCTGATCTGGAGAGGGACCTCTGACGGTCTTTAGAGGGCCCTGCCGATCTGTAAATCGCCCTACCAATCAGTAGAGGGCCTCTTCCGGCATTTAGAGGGCCCTGCTGACCAGAAGAGGGCCCTCTTCCAACCTTTAGGGGCCCTGTCGTTCTGCAGTGCCCCAGCCAATCTATAGAGGGCCTTCTGCCAACCTTTAGAGGGCCCTGCCGGCCTTTAGCGGGCCCTGTCGATCTGTAGATCGCCTTGCCTGCCTGCCGGCTTTTAGAGTGCCTCTACCGGCATTTAGAGGGTCCTGCCGACCTGTAGACGGCCCTCTTCCAGTCTTTAGGGGCCCTGTCGATCTGCAGAGTGTCCCAGCCAATATGTAGAGTGAGCGTAGATGGCCATCTGCCGGCCTTTAGAGGGCCCTGCCGATCTGCAGATGGCCATCTGCCGCCTTTAGAGGCCCCTGCCGATCTGTAGAGGACTCTATGCTGGCCTTTAGAGGGTCCTGTGGTGGTAGAGGTGGTCTGCCGGTCGAGCGCCGGTGATGCTCTCGAAGGAAGACCAGTGAAAGTTCTCATTGTTTTTCAGGGTATGCTAGTAACGTCTGAGAAGAGTACAAGGCTTTGGTAATGTAGGCTTTGACTTT